>JAVCKT010005444.1:0-48933 GCA_032273925.1 Rhynchotus rufescens
GCATCGCTTTTCCTTGATGAAATGGTAAGCTAGGATTGTAGCCAACACCTATAAAAGTGGCATTAGTAGAGTTGTAAGAATCTAATGGCCACGAGTTTAAACTCTGTGTATAATGTAGTAGATTTTACAGTCCACATTTTCAATGTAAAAATGGAAATGAGATACAATAAGCAGCTCCCCCAGGGTAGCAGTATAAAACCTACAGTAAATTCTCACTACATAGAGAAGAATAAAAAAAAAATCACACCTAGTTGCTAGCTACTGTAATCAGGAGGCGTTTCCTGCTTACCTTATTGTGGGTAGGCAGGACTTAGCGTGGAAATGGCAAGTGCAGAGAGCTGGAGTCATCGCTTCTGGCTTGCCCTGTTCTTCCAGGGCCTTGGGGAGCTCCAAGAGGGCTCCTCTGGTTGCTCCCGCTTTCCAGAAAGGGGGATACGGAGGCAGTAACCACTGCTGGGCAGTCAGCAGGGCCGTTTGTGGCACGATTAGAGCCCCTTGGCCCTGGTGTGACCCTGTCGTGCACGGGGCGTCCGGGCACCGGGCGCCTTCCACGCCGTGTGCGGAGGAGCGCGGGCACGGCAGGCAGTGCGACATCCGCTCCGAAGCATCGAGATGAATGATTATAAAAAAGTGCTATTTTTGAAGGCATAGTCGATTATGCATTTGACAGAAGGTTTTAGGAAATAGGCAATGTGGGATGTACTGGGAGGGAAAAAAAAAATCAATCTGTGTATTTGTCTTTTAACTAGTTGGAGACACATTGGCACATATTTTTGGCACATTAATGAATTCTGCCTTATTTAATCTCTGCCTCTCTTTTAATCTGAATTTGTGTTCCATTTGGGTGTTAAAAATCAGAAAGTCAGCGAGCGAAGTTTCGAGAGGAAGTTATAATGAGCCCAGGCTCGTGCGCACGAGGAGGCCGCCGCGGCTCCCCAGGGAGCTCCTGTGGGGCAGGAGAACCCACAGGGTCCCCAGAGCTGAGCCTAAATCACGGCAGCTCCCTGTTAAGCTGAGCCTAAGACGTGGCAGCTCCCCGTTACACCAAGCGTTTCTTTGCAGTAAATGACATCTCTTTTTCCCTTCCCTCCTTGTTGTACATTCGTGTCACATCCCTGCTGGGTGGGAGGAAAGACACTGGATACAGGGGACGGGGTTTGGGGTTCTTTTTTAAACGTGTGTGCAAAGTACAGACAATCTTACAGCTTTGCAAATCTCAAACAGGGGAAGAAAAAGGATATTCTTTTTCTGTGAAACACAGCTCAACTAGATTCCCCACACATGCACCAGGGGGAATATTCTGGGAAGGCAAAAGAGGAAGAGGTGGAGAGAACAGCCCAGTTTGGAGCACAAGCAACAGAGCTGCAGCTGCCAGCAAGATCAGGGGAGAAGCTGGAGGACCTGCTTATTTTTTATCCCTTCCAACTTGCTTCAGCTGTGTGTTATCCAGGAGAGCTGGGGGCAAAGCCCACACTCCTGGCCTACATAGGGAACCAGGGATTAATGGCATATTGGGAATGTATAACTAGAGGTGGCCTCAGTTGGTGCATGGAGCAGTTCCATGGAGACCCCAGTGTTTTGCAGGTGCAGGTAAATTGTTATTGATGATGAGGTGGGGAAAATGGTGACATTTATTTTTTTTCTCTTTTTCTCTCTGGTTGACAAAACAACATTTGTTTTGACGGTGTCAAAATAACAGGCACCCAGAGAATTGTTTAGAAAACTCAAAAATGTGGTTTTGTCAAAACCCTTTTTTTCCATGTGAAATTGTCACTTTTGATTAAATGTTTAATCTGGAATTTCTAGAGGAAAAAAATGACAAAAGTAGGATGTTTAATTCTATGTTGTTTTGTCTTATTTTCAATATTTTTGTACAATGCCTCATATTGTCCTTTCTTCTCACCACTCCCGCCCTCCGCCTCTTTTTGTTCTGACTAAGATTGGGTCCAAAAACACAGTTTATTTAAACGTACTGCGTAGGAAATGCTGAAAATTTGGGGTTTATTTTGCTACTTTTAAGACAAAATATTTTGAAGACATTATCAACAGCCGTATTAGTCACTGAAATTGTTTTTATTTCTGCCTTTTGTCTCCACCTGACAGCAGAGCCAAGCTGCAGAGTCGAAGCACGTGCTTCACGAAATGCAACCGCAGAGGTCTGCTACAGGGGTTGGGGTTTGGGGGATATATTTAATAGAATCATAGAATCATAGAATGCCCAAGGTTGGAAGGGACCTCAGAGGTCATCGAGTCTGACCCCCCTGCACACGCAGGGTCACCCAGAGCACGTGGCACAGGGCTGCATCCAAGCGGGGTTTAAAGATCTCCGAAGAAGGAGACTCCACTCCATTTCGGAAGGAAAAGGGGGCTAGCGATACAGGTGTGACGCATGGCATTAGTGCCAAGCTGAAGGAAGATGCAGGGCGCAGGGAAGGCCGGAATTCCGGCTCGCAGAGGTGCGGTGTCCCGTATGGAAGCTGAGCATGGGCTGCACCGCTGGTGGCCAGCGAGGAGGAGGCAGAGGAGGAGGCCGAGTTGAGGCCGCAGCAGGGGTGAGTTCAAGACCCAGGGGACGTGGACACGGGGCTGGGGCCACTCGCACCCGTGGTGCTGCCGGTGACCTTGCCCGCCGCCGGGCTCCCGCGCCGCTGCAGCCTCCCGCATCAGCACTTAGCCGCTGGCTTTTATGGCGAGTCCAGCTGGCCTCGTGCTGTGAAGCGCCTTGTGCAGCGCGAGCAGGCTAGGTCACTAGGGATAACGCTGGCATTTAAGTCCCCCTATCAAAACTCTGTGCCGGGGAGAGAGCTCCTCTCCAAACCGAGTCCCCTGGCCACGGGAGCAGCGCTGTCCCGCTCCTGTGGTTGCCCCATCCACCAGCTCCTTTTCGACCCTCCCGCCCCCTCTATCCCCTTAACGCCCCATTGCTCCCCAGCAACAGTTATCCCATTCAATGGGTGAAGCTGCTTTTGGGTTTTGTTTGCCTGTTCGCTGATGTAGATGCTCCTACCAGTAAATAACAACAGACACCCTGCCACTCATAATGACAGCGAGGGCGGTGTTTTAATGCAAACCTGGTAATAAGGTAACTATATATTTAATTTACTGTAGTTTATTACCTATTAAATTAATGTCCCATGCATGCGGAATGTGGCAAGGGTTTGTCCAAGCTGCTTGGTAGGCAGCTTTTCCCGAGTTCACCCCCGATACTGTGTTAGTTTAATACAGATGATGGCTGCTCTCTGCAGAGCCCCTGCAGCCTGTCCTTGTCTTCCCTCCTTCCCTCCTTCCCAGTGGGTGCTGGGGAGGCCGTGGTGACTCCAGGCCCATCACAGACGCAGCCCTTGCTTTGTATCAAGTCAACGTGCTGAGCACTGGCTTTTCCTTTTGGGAAAAATAGAGTTCTCCATGTGCCATTTTTCCTCTCGGGATGCGTGAGCGCCTCACTAAATTCATCCCCAGTGACTATGCCAGCTCGTTAAAACCAGCTGTAAAGCCTTCCTTTGCTAAATCCCAGTCTGTCTTTCTGTTCTGGGTGATGCTGGGGGAACAGAGCAAACGTATTCAATACACATCAGCATTCTCCTCGTTTCTGAGAGGTTTTTATTTAAGAACACTGTTTAATGAGATCTAGCCCACACCAACAGGCAGGGACTGGGGCTCCCTTTGAAGGCCAGGTTAGGTTATTATGACCTTTATGACTTGTGGGGTTTGGGGTGAATCTCTTGACTCCAAGGCATCTGTAAAGGCTGTCAGTCACTGAGGTCCTCACATAACTCATCTGCAGAGGAACTGGGTATGTCGAAGCCTCCAAGCCCAGGTAGAGCCCCATCTTGCACACGCCCAGCATTAGTAATCACAGAGCTTGGACCAGGACGGGTTTCACCTGGGCCAGGTTGTGTGATCTTGTTGTGTGCTTTGTAGAGCAGGATGTCTCTCATGCTCTTGTCTGCCCCTTGCTGCACTTAGGGGCGTGGGTCCTTTTGCTGTGTGATTTTAAGCTTATTGCAGAGGTTCTGCCACCCACAACAGGTAGAGCTGGTCTGGAGACCCCCTTACACTGGTTATATGGAGTGCAGTTGTCTCTAGGTGGCTGCAGATGCTGATCTCCATCTATTCGAGATTTGACATCGCTGTAAGGATTTCTTTTCTCCTCAATTACCAATATATACTTTCATTCTACTTTATCTTCTTATATAAAATATAGACACACACACACACGTATATAATATAATCTGCATGTCTTGAGGCGCTGAAGGCATTTTGCTTGCTGATCAGGCATCAGTGATTTTCTCGTACCAAGGAAATGCAGCCAAAATAAAAAGCGGCTTTTAAAACCCTTCCTCTGGGGATTACTCACTCAGTTTCCATGCTTGGTTTGCACTAATGTCGGTAGGAATTGCTATCACAGACTAACGAAAACCAAAACCAGGGACCCCGAAGCAGCAAAATGGTTTGTCCAATGTGTTAGTGTTGCCTTCTGTGGTAGTGGGCAAAGCAGAAGCAGCAGCTGGACTGGCCTAGGAGGCAAAGGAGCCTCTGGTAGGACTAGAGCCTCTCCACAGTGTGACTTGTGCCCCAAGGGGTGTCACTCACCCTCTACATGGACACTGGCACAGGGTGCTGTCCTGGTGCACAGGGCTGCTGGCCACCCTAGGGATGCTCCGTGCAGCAGGCAGGAGGCAGCCTTGGGGGCTGGAAGTGCCTTTAGGCTCGGCTCAAGCAGACCTGCTGTGTGGGTGCAGGCTACGGAAACCTTTCAGGCAGTTGTTCCCTATTATTTATTATCCGTGTTGAATTAGATGCGGTACAAGCACCGAGCATGAAGATGGACCCTACCCAAAAAACTTAACACGGATGTGAGTGCTTATGGCTTTTCTTTTTAGGAAAACAAATACGTAACAGCTGCTGCCCTTCCAAAGGAAGGGCCGAGCCTGTGAAATATCTGCCTTCTATGAAAGCTAGCTGTTCTTTTAGGTTATCAAGCTATATACTGGTATATACTGGTTTTCAAGTTGTAGGTGCAGGTTGTATGGGTGGAAATGGCCCTGTCACATCATGTGGGTGGCCCTGCAGTGAGCTGCACCATCGGCTTTAGCACGGGGATGGTGCATTAGTCAGAGGAGTCCCCATCTTGCAACCACCTGCCCCGCTGCAGCGGGAGCCCGGGGCCGAGCTAAGGATAAGTTCGTGGTCAGACAAAAGGAAAGGAAGGCGGCTCTCCTCAGCTTGCCTTCGGTATATTAGCAAAAAATAAGCACGGAAATGTGAAAACACCTGCTTGTTTCACTGAATAGCACCTTGGCTCGAGATCTCTGGTTGTCCTTTCGGAGGGAAGTGTTTCTTCATTATTTTTCTGCGAGGATACACGTGGCGGAGAGGGCACGTTGAGCAGATCCCCCTCCACCTCCTCCCTAAGTGGCTCTTCCCATTGCAGATTCCCTCTTACATCCGGGAAGAGGCGACCCCTTCCCTGGGGGAAAAGCAGGTCCCGGAGCACGGCGTGGCTGGAGCCAAGAAGGATTCATCTCCACGTTCCCGCGTTCATGTCTAATTGGCCACGTTGGGCTGGGGAAAATTAAGAATAATCCGACCAAGCTTGTAGTTGCTTGATAAAGGTTGTCCAAATATGGTGTCTACCTCTCTGTATGTTTATCTATGTATGTTTATATATATGTGTGTGTGTGTATATTTATATACATAGGCAAACATATATATATATATACACACACACACATATAAAAACAGATCCGTGTGTGCTTATATATGAATATATACATATGTAAATGATTCTTGCCTCAAGCTACCTTTTCCAAAGCTGGAGAGATGCCGAGAGGGTCATGCTGGAGTGGCCGCGTTAAAGGAGCGCGGGAAGAGACAGACGGAAGCTGCGGTGGGCAAGGAGACGGGCAGCAGGGTGAGGGGCTTCTCCTGCATCTCGGTGTTGGCACGTGCCTGCTTTGGGGTACGTTATCATGGCAGGGATAAAAGCAAAGGTCGTGTGCTCAGAGGAAATCCAGCCTTCATAGGCTCAAAGTGGTGGAACGTAGACTGTGCTGGTGGCATTGGCCTCCTCCTGCTTTACCTTGGCAACATAGATTAATAAATAGAGGTAATGTGCCTGGAGGGGAGCTGGTGCTGTGACCTGTACTAATTAATTTGTCCATCAGATGCTATTCAGCACTTCCAGAGCTGGCAAATTGCCCCTCTTCTTGAGGCACTGCCGAGGGTCCCTCTCTCCCTGACGTGGCCCAAGTCGAGCAGCAAGTCACAGCATCCCGGAATGGCTGAGGTTGGAAGTGGCCTCTCGGGATCACTTAGCCCAACCTCCTGCTCCAGCAGGGACACCCAGAGCACGGGGCACCCATGGAGGTGGATTGGGAAGATCTCCATGGAAGGAGCCTCCACAACCAGGCCTGGAGGGCACTGCCCCTCTCACTCACCACCCCCTGCTTCGAGGCTTCTCCGTGGCTGCCGGAGCTTCGAAACAACCTGCCCTGAAACTGGGGCAGAGCCTTGGGGCGATCCTTGGGCCTCAGCCGTATCCTTATTCCCCCGGATCGTTGCCCGTGGGGTGTCATTAAGCCCTTGAGGGCCTGAAGGCCTCTGCGGGCGCGACTGAAGTGCGTCCAGGGAAGGCGGTGTCGGCTCCCGGGCCGCGCGGGCCTCGCGCTTGTGTACATACAATAAAGAGCAACCCAATGGAGATGAAAGGGGGGCTGTTCGGCAGCCACGGCCATAAAAAGGCGCAGTCCTAAAAGTTTATAAATAACTTAACCTATCTTCACCTCGGGTCGCTTTGTTGTAGGCCGTTCGTTCTAATGAGGAGCTGGAAAGGGAAGGAAGGGCTTGTGGAGCAGCGTGGCCGGGGCAGGAAGGCAAAGGGCTCTCCAAAACCCTCATCCCAGGCTTGAGGAGAGCCTGCTAGTGGAAAATGGGCTTTTCCAAGGCATTTGGGCCACTGGTTTGCAAGGCCAGGGCTGTGATCTGTGAGGAAGGGTGTAATGGTGTCGGCGGTGCCGCAAAGCGGCCGCTCTCCGGAGGCGCTGCCGGTGACGGATCGACGCCTTTGCAGGAACCCGCCGCGCTTCGGAGCGGCATCTGAAGCTCAAGCCTGGCTTGTAGGTGGTGCGAAAGCCTGTTTGGTGGGAAAGCAAAGGTTGTTTTCCCCTCTCTGTTATATAACGCACAATGTTATATGCAATAGCACTGCAGTTACTCGGGGAAGAAAAGGGATTTGCAGTTTTAACACCCGGACGTGCTGGGCCGTCCCACGGCACAAATGTAGCATGGAGTGGCCATTAAATGGTGCTCATCCAAGGGCCCACGTGCCAAGGCTGCCTTTGGTCCACGGGCGTAGAAAAGGGCGCTGTCCTGCCAAGTGCTCTGTGATGTGGCCGCCGTCCTGCTCCACATCTGCTTGGGAGCTGACTTGGAGTGTCCTGCAGCCCCTTGACTCGTCTGCATCACGGGGAGCTCCTTGGTCTTCTGGTGGTCCCTTGTTGGGAATCATGCCCAAAGCCTCCCTTGGGCCTGGCACCTCCTCCCCGCCTGCCTTCCCAGCCTTCTCCTGCAAATGATCCTGCCTTAAACACCCCCAAACAATATTCCCCTTAAGAGGGAGGTGTTTGTGGCTTCACTGATTCACAGGGAAAGAAGATGCAAATATATCCTCCATCTCTTTATAAAATACATGCTATGGAACGCAATCTCTGGCAAAAAAATAATATTTTAATCCATTAGTGTTGCAGGCATAACTAAAAAAAAAACAAAAAAAAGCACCAATCTCAGCCCTACTACCACATAAAATTGTCACCTTGTGTTTCATAAATGAATTAAGCACAGCAGAGCAATTGTCCTTGGCTGTAGGTGCATGTTCTTGTGCGCCGGTGCCTTCTGCGCAATCGTTTCAGCGTCAAGGTGTTTACTAACGTTCTTTTCCTTGCACGAGTTTTTAATAACATTCTTTGGGGAACAGTTCCAATTAAGAATTGTAAATTACTATTTTCTTTTTTTTTTTTTTTCCCAGACACATAAATATCAGCACTTGTGTTTATGAATGTGTTTTGCTGTTTCTTTGTGTGTGATATGTTGTGGCTTAGTAGATGATGTGAGGCTCGAAAGAGAATAAGTATGGCTTTTTTCATCTGGAGCTGATAGTAAATAAGTCTATTTTCATGAGCATCTACACATTTTTGAGGTTTTTCTGTGAAAGAAGAATCAAATCTGCCTGTTCACCCTCTTTTGTTTTGAAAAGTGAGATCAATGTGGCCCTCAGTTTTTGTTGGCAATTTTTCTTTGCTGTTCCCCATTTAACGAGTATGAGTACAGCTGTAGTTTAAAGAGCATTTCTGATTTATAAAAGGAACGATTTTTTTTTCTCCCACAAAGGCCAGAATTTGGTGAAGTGCATTTTTTTTTTTTTGTATAAAAGCTTTTTTTTTCATTGATTTAGTGATGAGAAATGAAACATTCAGTGTGCTAAGGGGAAATGAAAACAGCTACAAATATGAGAAATTCCACAGATTTCAAGAGAATAAATGGGGAAGAAGTAATAGGAATTGCAGAGACCTCTGAACTTCTTGCACCTGGATCTTGTGCTCCTTAAATGCAATGAAAGGAGAGGCCAGATGTGGGGATACCAGGTGAGCTTCAGCCTGCTCCTTCTAAACTGGACGTCAGCGGAAGTAGCCTAGTTGTCCCTGGGCTAAAAAGAAACTTAATAAGTGCCATTAGTGCATTTATCCAAGCCACCTTCCTCAAATTGCCACCTCCTGGGGTCACCTCTCTGGACAGGGCTCATCATAAGCATGGAACTGCATTTGCAAGGGAATGGATGATGGAGTGTTTCCTTCTTGCTCGGAGTTGCCAGCTGCCATGAAAATGGATTTTTTATTTCCTATTCCTCTCCTCTGTTTGTATCGTCTTCATAAAAGCAAATTATTTTTGATGTTGTGGAGAAAGAAATGTCATTAGGTGACAAAGACTCAGTGCCAGTGATCCTCAAGGTTAAAAAGGTATTTGAAAACAAAGCAAAAGATTGCAAGTGAATTCCAGCCTTTCGTGGCAGGCACAAAAAGCCACACTAAAGATCAATCATTAAGTGCAGAAATTTCAGCTTATTATTTACTTAGGCTGTTTGCAAAGAGAATGAAAATAGAGAAAAAGAGATTGTTAAAGACTTTTATCCCCCCTCTCCAAATGTTAGTGCTTTCCTTGGTTGAAAACAACAAAGCTTCAGGATCTCACGAGCTAAACTCTGTTCTTGTTTGCACCTGCCAAGCTGCACTTAAGCCGCCAAGCTGCCATGGGTGTAAACTGGGAGAAAAGTGTCAATCTTGGCATTTTGTGCCACCCGAGAGCTCCCACGTGCTGTTTGAGAGGTAGGTGATGGATCTCAAGCAGCAAACATCTGAATCCAGGTTTCCAGGTCTTGCTGCTCTGGGAGCAGCAGGGGAGGCAGGGAGCGCTTCTCAAGGGTGAGCCCAAAGGGAGCCTCCAAGTGGGTTGGAATTCAGGCAAGGATTTGGGTGACTAAGAGTCAGTTTTGAGCTGCAAGTGACTTTCAGCTTCAGACAATGTTGATCATAGCTTCCATGTGGTTCGATGTCTTTTGGCCCCTCGCAATGCAGAGGTCACTTGCAGCTTTGCGATTGGGTTGGTAGAACAGGTTCTATCTGCTTTCCAAAACGCAGGGGCAGGTACAAGACATTTGCAGGAATCAGGACAATTCCTCCCAATGAGAGAACCCTCCTCCTCTCCTGAAGTGCAGGTTAAAGCTGGAGTTCGTGCGTGGGTGCAGACCCAGTCTGTGGTCTGTAGTTACAGCAGCTACAGGGTCTGTGATCCCTAGTGGACTGTGAGAATGGAAGGACAGAGACTTTTGAATGAAGGTCCAAAGACAGGAAAATTCTAATGCCAAACAGTTGTCCTGCTCTAAGCATTGCCTGCTTTTCCCTTGTGCTGTTTCCATCCCTGTGATGGTTCTGTGCCTCTGTGGAACCAGCAGCAGGAGGGTCAGGTTGAGCTGCACCTTTCTGTTTCTGGGAGCCAGTAGCCCTGCTCAGTCTCTGCAGTCACTATGAGTCCAGGCAGAGAAGATAATTTTGGAAATCCTAGGAAAATGATAATCATAAGGGAAAAAAAAATGTAGACTTCTTTCCTGCAGTGCCCCTCTTTGCCTGAATAACTCTTCTGAGATTGAGCCTGGTTTTCTGTATGTATAAAGCAAATAGGATTGAGGCGCTATGCGGTCCTTTCTGAAAGGCAGCAGTCTCTTGGACTCAACAAAAACTAATTAATACAGCTTTAAAACTGTGCTGTGTAGCTCCATGAATACTTAAGGCTAGGCTGAAATAATACCCTATATTGGTCTCGAACCACAATGAATAATATGATTATTTTTACTTCGCAAGAGGTCACAACAAATGTTTGAGATTTAAGCTGCTGTAACTACAAATTTAGCAGAAAGTAGGCATTTAATGATAGATTTCATTGCTGTGGTTTAGGTTTTATTTTGAATGTTTGTTTTGTCTTAAAAACACTAATGCTAAAACGTTGTCTCAAATCTTTATTTTCAAATTACTTATTATATTGCCATAAATTACAGGGTGCTGCTCAAGCCAGATTTAAAAGGAGGCATACTTCACTTTCTCATCTTTCTAAAAATAGTGCAGCGCTTACGAAACAAGAATGATCATTAAGGAAAGTTCTTTTTATACAGCTGAAGTCGCTAGCGCCGAGCCGGTGGCTCTCCTCCAAGTGGCACTACGGACCCCTCCAAATTTAGGACTCTAATGGTAGAGGTTAACTTTAGGAAGTCCGCGTATAACTGTAATCTATAATTCCGCCACAATTGCAATGTTTCCTCTCAAATGATAGTGAAGTCTCGGGGGCAGTGGCTAGTGAATCCCTTGTAAAGATGTTCTTATGGCTTTCGTTTTCAGCACGTGTTGTGCGCGTCGGCAGGAGAGCGGGGCCGCGACCCGGGGCGCTCGGGAGCCCGTGGGCGCTGCGGGCTGCGCCGGGAGCCCCGCGGGAAGAGCGGGACGCGCCACGTCGGCCGGACGCGGAGCGGACAAGGTCCAAGGGCCGCGGGTCGAGCGCGGCGGGGCCCAGGCGACGTGTCCTCCTCGTGGTTTTGGGAAGGAAGGCGTTCGCCCGAGGAAAAGTCTAGAGCTGCTCGTCGCTGGTAGGTGGGATGCGAGGGCGGCCGTGCTCCTGCACGGGGCTCTGCATCCCGGCCGGCGCTGCCGCTGCGCCCCGCTGCCCTCGTGGGGCTGCCCCCCAAGAGACACGGCTGTTACCTGCTCGCCCTGTTCGGAGTGAGGGGCTGGGCGCCCGCCGGTGTTGGCACGGGGTGCTCCGCTGTGACCCCGGGGGCACGTGGCACCGGTGCAGGAAACGTGGGTAGCGATCTGCACAGGACACAGGGTGGCTGGGGGACCGTCAGCACTGCAGGCGTCTGGTCCAGGCCTTATAAAGCCTAAAACCCGTGGCACTGAAAGCAGCCTCGTTAGGAGCTGCCATCCCCGTGGCCAGCACCGAGTGAGCGGGCAGGGAAGCAGGCGCACGGAGGAGCAGCCCCTGACCACAGGGGCCCCGTCAGCAGGCCTGAATAGCGAGCTCCTTTAGCACACCCTCTGCAAAGCAAAGCAGAGCCGGGCTCTGCTTTAGGCAGGGCTCTGCTTTGGCCAGCTCGCCGTGGCTGCCGGCCCGGCTCCGGGCTCGCTCGGCGCAGAGGTGGCCCCTGCTCCCTTGGGAAGACAAAGACTCGGCGCGGCATCAATCTGCTTCTCCTGCCGGGGCTGTCTCTTCCCCCCTTTGTCAGTCAGAGGTGTCAAAGTCTCTCCCCTCTATTTCTCCCCCCTCCTCGAGTTGAGTAGTGTCAGTCATTCCTGTCTTGTTTTTTTTTTCTCTTTTTATTAATGATTCTGCAAGGCTATGTCATTACTGTGCTATACATTTTTATACAGATGGCACGACTGTGCATTTTAATGGCAAATCTGTTTCTCACATAACGCCTGAACTGCAAAAAGACTTTGACAGACTGGTTCAAGGAAAACAAACTGGTTTTAAATGTAGCAAAAACTAAAACAATGCCTTTTGGCTCTCCTAATCATCTGAACTCAAAGGAAGATTTGATTTGGAAGTCAGAAATCTGGAAGAGAATGGTGGACCCGACCTGCATGGTGGAGGAGGTAAGAGAAAAAGACAAAAAGGCTCCTAATTCACAGGCATTTTTGTTCAGCAAGGTGCAGTGGTTCTTCCTTCACCCTCAGATTCCGTGTTGGATTGGAATTGCATTTGGACTGCTTATCTGCAGCTCTGGAGACTTTGGAATTCTGCTGGCCTTTGAATTGCAAAAGGAACTGGGGTGCTGAATTTGTAAATATGAGAACCAGAATGTAGAAAAATCGCAGAAAATTAAAAATTTTATGTGTATCTTTACCACCAAAAGCCAAGAGCAGAGTATGTGTTTGCCCATTCTGGGATAAACCTATTTCTCACCGGTCTCCTTTGCATGTTATTTTCTTTCATGCCTGTGAAAGTGCAAGCAGTTCCAAGTGGTCCTACCATCACTGTCTCCTGCAGTCACACATCCCTGTGTGTCTCTGCCCCCGTCTGTTGGTCTGTGCAGTGTCTTTACCTTGCACTTAATACATGGGCACAGCTCCCTGTAGCCCTGATCTTTCTCTGCCGTGTGCAGTGTGCAGGTCAGGAGCTCCCATCAGAAATATCATTGCTCTCAATTTGCTCTGCTCCAGTGTGTTCACTTACGAGCATTGTCTGGGGTCAGTTGCTTGCATCTTAGGTTGCATCTCTGCCTTTTTCATGTGCAATTTGCAGGTTATATGCCAAATTCAAAGAACTGCACAACTCATTGCTTAGGTACCCATATTCATAGCCAGTGGAGGGCAAAGGCTTTGTTGACGAACACGACCAGGAGAAGGGAAAGCGCATTCTCATCAACACTGCAAGCCAAAGTATCCTTTGTGAGGACCTCAAATCATCTTTCATATCATCTCCCACACCCGTGGCTGCAGCAAAGTGTGAGGATGGGGATGCTCTTGTTGGAGCTTGGGCTCCATCTCCTCGCAGTCTGGACGCTGAGCTGGCCTCCGACTCGCATCTCGTGCTCGTTGACCACAGCTGCATTTTATATCCGCTTCCGCAGCATGTGTGAACCACTATAAACATAAATCAGGGGAGAGTGGTGTGCAAGAACAACAGTGTCTGTAATTAAAAAAGCATCACTTACAGCATTCTTTCATGACAAAGTGTTATGTCACTTTTGTTTCATCATAAATAAAAGGGGCGTTGGATAAATTCTTGCCATGATGGGAAAGCTGCCAAAAACGAATGTGGCTTGAATTTATGGGAAATGATTATTATTTTTATTCGCTAGGTTATAGGAAAAGGCATCCTTTTGTGTGGCAAATAACTTCCTCTCTCAGCTCCAAATGTATGGCAGGTGAAAACTATTGTGCGGTGACATCACGCTGGCAAGCTCTTAAAAATCATTCCAGTATTTTTTCACTGAAGAGCTTTTCCCCCTTTCCCTTTCCCTTTCCCTTTCCCTTTCCCAGGTCGAAAACTGATTTTCCTAACTGGAGTGCTCCATCTGATTCTCAGAGCTGTTTTGGGGAAGGCTGCAAGGATGTGGATGTCATAAGAAGACAAAACAGGTAAAAACGGAGGAGATGGATAATATAGTAAAGTACCAAAGATTGAGATCAATATACCAAAAACTTTACTAATACCAAGATTGAGATCAATATACCAAAAACTTTACTAATACCATGAATTCAGAATATTTCAAGGACCTCTGATGTTGTTATAAGCTTGTAGTTCATCTAAGCAACTGGGCTGAGTTTCTGGGGTCTTTTTGTTTGTTTGTTTTAAACCAGGAATATAATATTGAAACCATTTAATGAGTAATGATATTTGAGAAGTACAATCCAGGAAGACTTTGAGACGTCAGGGTGCAATTAGTAAACAGCATGTAAGTAGGAGCAGGTAGATCCTGTTCACTTTGCAGCACTGAACTGCACGCTCTCATGTGGGCCCAGTTGTTGTTCCCTGCATCTCGTCATTAACCTGCATGAAAAAGAGTAAAACAGGTGACCTTATGATGGGTATCTACTTGAGACTGACATAAAAACCTAGGAAATGCATCCAGGAATGTCTCAGTGACATCTAAAGGAAAAATCACTTCAAGCTTGCCTGCGAACCTTCCCGCTGACCTTTCTGCAAGCTGAATTTTGCCTGCATAAGTGATTGCAGAACACGGATTTGAAGAATGTGGCCGTGAGACACGTTGCAAATGTATCCGGTGAGAGCAGAACTGATTGTTGTGAGGAAGGCCAGAAATTTCCTATGAGTCGATAGGACAGTTCCTGGAGAGATGGCATACACAGTGATTTCATCCAAAGCAGCAGCCTGTAGCTAGTTAGCTCCAAGTCAAAATACATGTAGACACAGGTAAGCTTTTCAAAGGCATCTTTAATGACTCCTAGAAATGGCATGTAGGACTGGAAGAGTTCAGCTAGTAACTCGCTTTCTTTGAAGAGCTCACTCCTGGTTGCCTCTTATCCCATGGCTGCGGCGAGCTGTGCTTTTCCAGATGCTCATCCCTGTGGATTCAGACTCGACTTCAAAGGACGAGCCCGGGCTGGAACAGTGGCAAGGTGCTAACAACTGCCTTCCCAGCCACCTGGCACCAGAGCATCCTCGAAGGAGGGAGAAATAGGGGACCTGTGGGGCTGGGGGATGACTGGATAAGAGCCACTTAATGTGTGATACAGGGACAGGGCTGTGAGAAGGTGGCTCTGATTTGTGGTGGGCGTTCGACAGGGCTCCTCGGTACTGAAATATTTCAGTGTAGGAGCTGCAGAATTGTCAAGGGCCCCTGTCTTTATGGATCAGGATGGGAGGAGATCTCAGTCCAACCCTTGCCCAGAGGTTAGTGGCATCTGAGATGCTAAAGTTTATTTACTGTCTGGTTCCTGTTTCTGCAGCAGAAAGCTGCTATTCCTTGTCCAGCAAGGAGCTACAAAGCCACTTCAATGATAAGTGGGTGGAATTTTTCATCTAATTTAGCACTTTTGGCTTCAGAAAACGAACCCTTCCCTTTTTCTTTGTTGAATTAAAGATGCAAAGAAGTTACTATGAATAACGTCCTTGGAGGGACTCACTTCAGGTATTGTTGGGAGGCCAATGGCAAGAGCAAGGCTCCTTCAAGGGTATCTTCAGAGCAGGGTCCTGGTGTAGGTGCTTTGCATCTCCATCCGGTGGACACCAGCCTTTTTCATGGACACAAGGTGGATGCCTAACTCCAGAAACAGGATTTTGGCTCTGCAAATATTGCCAAGTGCTGAGTTTGCTAATTTGGAGGGTATGAGGGGCAGGGGGTTGTGCCAAGTGATATGTTGGCCTTTGGGGGGACATGGCACGGAATGATAATGAGGCTTGGAAGAGGGAAGAGAAGAAAGGAAGACTGGGATGGGCAGGACGGTGGGTGATGCAATCCAGCATCACCCCTCCATTAGCCAGGACCAGACCCTTCCTGTCCATGGTGTCTAAAATCCAAGCAATGTGGGGCAGGAAAGTGAGTGCCTTTGCTCTGCACATCCCTTCTGGGAGGGCCATATGAAGGATGGTATCAGATTTAGTTCCTATAAAGTGAACAACTTATTCGCTCCACCTTCCAAAATACAAAAGTTTTGCATATTTTACCTTCTCCACTAAGAAAAGGAGGCAGTTCCTGGGGAGCTGAGCAAATACTTCAGCATTGACACTGTGTCCAGCTGACCACTACATTCATGTGAACAACAAACCGGGCTTTGTTGGCCAAAGCTGTGCTCATACCCCTTCCAAATGCGCTTCCCACAGCAGTTCTAGCGGGCCGAGAATTATTCATAGACGTGTCCAAGAATAATGACTAAAACCCAACTGTAAGCTGCTCGCAGGCACGGCCAGGAGGAGGTTTAATTTTCCAGATTACTCAGTGTGGATTATTAATTGGACTTGACTAATTTCTAGCTGAAAGCAGCCTTTCTCTCTCTCTTTTCCTTCCTTCCTTCCTTCCTTCCTTCCTTCCTTCCTTCCTTCCTTCCTGGTCATGCTCCAGGTAAAAACCTGGATCCAGAGACGCTGTGTCCATATCACAGTGACACCTAAACCCACACAACTGTCCCTGCTCTTCAAGTCAGTCTCAGAGACTGAAGTCTCAGGAGAATACGTGAAAAATAAGATGGTTTAAAAAACTTAGTACTCATTTTTGCCCTTTCCCGCCCCTGTTTGTTCTTTTCTGACTACCTGCTGTGTAAGTTGCAGTTGCTTAATGACAACAAAACGTATCCCCTAATGAGTTGGGCTCCAAACTTCTTGAACTGCTTATTTCAGAGAGGAAATGTAAATTCGGGAGTAGAGGCAACGCTGCACCCGGCCACCTTGGACAAAATACACAGGTCCTTCTGGCGCCTGGTATTTTAGTGAACATTTTGGCTATCCTTTATCAAAAGCTGACGAGGCTTTGCAGTTTGCTTTCTCTGGGCACATGATAAGCACTCGTCTTTAATTAGCACCTTAGTTCTCCCCGCCTTGCCCCTTTCCTAGGCTAAAGCCAGACCTTCCCCGCTCCCAAAATGGGAGATGCAAAATACTCCACGTTTATTAATATATACAGGAGCCCGGAGGAACTTTTCTGTCAAATGCTGTGTGAATTTGAGCTTCATTTTCCCCTCAGAAATGGGGTTTCACTGGGAATGCTGGCAGGGCCTCTCAACAGAAGGACGGGTGGGTGCTGCTACTGTATATATCTGTTGTTGTCACATTGGATTTTGTGCAATAAAAATAAAACCCTTGGTCAGAAGTGTCATAAAAGTTTGATTGACTTTCCTCTTTAATTGCTTATCATCCTTGAAGAGACTTCTTGGCATTTAGAAACCAGTGAATCTGTTTCCCATTTCTTCAGGCTTTATAAATACACCCTGTTTATATTAAAATGATAGACAAATATACATAAAGCTGGAAAACATGACCACAAACTCTTTTCCTCTCTCTATGCATAAAAACGAAAACCCTAAAGACACTTTTATTGTTGCTAAACTTTTGCCCTTGGCTGGTAGAGCCTTCTTTATGTTTTAACAGATCCAGACATCCTTTTCATGTGGTCCTTGGATGTTCTATATTTTATATCTCTTGTGGCTTTATAAAAAGGGAAGAATGAGCTCGCTGCACAAACATATCTGACGGTAATTTAGCGTTTTTTTTTCCCTTTTTTTTTTTTTCTTTTTTTTGCAAGTCAGAAGTATTGTCATGTTTCCATTTTAGAAAGAAGAGGGTTTCTGCCTCTTCTGGGAAACGGTGTCGGAGAGTTTTTCAGTAAGTGAGCAGGGGTGAGAGCCGCCTGGGCGGGCGGTGGGGACCATCAGGGACAGGGGCACCCAGCCCCGTTCACCAAGCACATGAACTGCACGAGGAGCAGCACGTCGAGCCCCACGTCTACGCAGAGGGGTAAAACCCTCCCTAGAGAGGGAGAAGGTGCAGCCCAGCCACAAAAAGCGTGTGCTAGTTGCAAAAGTGGGCGCATTGGGGAAAGGTTGAAGGGGGCTGTTTTCGGAGCGGTTTGCCGACTGTTTCCCTCTCCTAGGAGGCGGATTCCAGGGCAGGCAGGCCGGAGGCTCTGGGGCAGGCGAGTCAACGGCCTCCTTTTCCTTGTGGGGTGCTGAGCGCCGGCCTCGGGAATTCAGCCCTCGGGATGGACAGCTGAAACGCCGGCGGGAGGTGTCTCCTGTCAGCGGGTTTGATAGCTTGGGCTTATTTGAATCGCCAAAGCAACAAGCCCCAAGCCCCAAAGGGCTAATTCTGGTCTTTCTTCTCTGTTGCAGGCTCCGTGCGTGTGCCTGGCGCGGCACGGCGCGGCGGCTCTCCCGGAGCGAGGAGCGCGGGGTCCGTGCAGTCAGCTCCCTTCTCACCCGCTTTGTGAGCAGCACGTCTCCGCGGGGCTGCACTGCCTGCCTGGGCCTGAAGGCAGCTCTTCCAGGTGAGGGGGTTTTGCCCCTCGAGAAGGCAGTGGAGTTCAGAAGCTCCCTGTGCTGAAACGGGAGGTGGAGTTTTGGTAATGGAAGTGTTGTGACGGCTCAGCATCCCGTTCAGGTGGATCCCTATCTCAAATCAGGGTGTGCACTCAGTGGCTGTGTCTGTTATGCACGTTTTCTGTGTCTTTCTACACACTCTGAAGGCAAACTGACCTTGCTCAGCTCTTTTTGCTGAGTGGTTGGGCCGCGCAGCCAGTGACCCCGTGCTGAGGATGCTTGGGGCCAGCACACAAGGTGACTGTGCTCGTTCCGTGCAGGAGGGGTGACAGAGCTGCTGGGGGGCGTCTGCAGAGCCCATCTCAGGGGCCTCGTCACTCTCTTAACATGTAGCTCCATCCAGGAGGTGACCTGGTAAAAGCAGTGGCGTTCCCGGGTGAGATCCCCCCTTTCTCTAAGGGAGGCTGTGCCAGAGACCATCCGACACAGGCATTAAGAAATGAACAGCTCCAAAGAGGGGCCTGGGGTACAGGATTCCTGGGGGCAGAAAATGTCCCATGATCTTCCCCGTGGTCTTCCTGCAAATAAGGCTCTCTGAGGCATCTGAATATCGTCAGAGTGCATTTTAGCCCCCATTTCTGCTGTGTGATTTTTCTTCTGCGCTATGTTTCGGGCAACCTGCAGCTTGGTGCATGTAGCAGGGTGTTAGAAGCAGGGGCTGGATAACTCAAATAGCATTTCGTGGATCAGAAAATGGGTCGCCCTGCTTGCCAATGGGTTGGCTAATGGCAGGACAGCTGCCCCTGTGCAGGGGGAACACGGGGAAGTTGCCCCATGCCGTGCTCGAGCACCGAGGTCTGTGTTGGGAGGAGGACACGTCGCAGTGCGAGGGACTGGGTTACATCCCCACCTGCAACCTGTTCCCACAACCACGCTGCTGCCCCTGGGCCAGCTCCTCTCGTGGCTCCTGTGCAACAAGGTAGTTCCTCAAGACTGAATCAGTGATTTTTCTCACAGTTTGGCACGCGCATTGCAGTTTCATTCTGAGATTAAAGGGATCTGACATCTTTCATCAATCAAATGACTGCAGCAAACCTCAAATCCAAGTTGTGATACTGTTCTGAATCCAAGATCAGTGCTCCAAGAAAAGCAAAGGTCGCTATCTCTTGCCAGTTACTAAAATTAGCAGCCCATTGGCACCAAGAGATCTTAGGAGTCTCAAGACTTTGCAGAAACAGTAAAACACGTTTGGAGAACAGGAGTGTTTTGACTGTAGGCTGGAGCAATGAGGTACTCAGGTTTTTCCTCCTTGAGGGATTTAAAAGGTAGGTTAGGAAAAGACTTGCATGGTGTTTAAGGAAGATAAAAGAGAGATTCCCCAGACTAGTATAAATGTCCTGGTTGTCCCAATCGTATCCTTAAAGCTCAGTGCTGGGAAGGAGTCTGCTATGGGTTCACCCCAAGCTTTCTGCTCCCCCAAATATTCCCATGCCCGCCCAGCTGGCCAAGAAGGGCATTACTTTGCAGTGCCAGCCCTGCTTGGCTAGCAGGGTGTCCTGGCAAGGTGCCTCTCATTGCTCTTAGATGGGAAGCTCTTGGTGCCTTCCTGGCCCACCCAGCAATCTTGCTTTCAAGAGCTGTACTGGTGACCATCAGGTCTAGCTGAGGAGGCTCCTGCAGCTTAGAAGCTGAAGACCCATGGGACATCCTTCTGTGCCTTACAGGGGTCTATTAAAGAACACCTATGAAGATGTCCTGCAAGCTCCTGTGAACCCCATATGCATGGAGCTAGGTGGAGAGGTCACTCAGGAGCATAAAATTGAATTCTGTGGCCTTTGACAAACCATCAACATCTTTTTGGATAAAATAGTGGATCCCACACTGAGCTGTGAGGAGCAGCTCCGCTCCTTCTGACCACGGGACTTCCTTGCTGTGATTCCTCATCTTTGCACCATAGGAACCCAGCTGTCTGGGTTTCCTACTTTAATTTGCAGCTCAGCTTCAGCATATTTGCAACTGCTACATCCCTCCCTTGCCTCTGGCCTGCTCTCCAGGAGCACCTTTTGCTCATTATTTGTCCAAGCCCTAAAGCTGTCTAATCCAATGATAAAATATTAACAGTAGGAAAGAACTGAAGGTCGTTTGTCGTGGTGGAAGAAGTGTGAAAGTAAGTAATATTGTACTGGAAACATTTGGGGTAATGTGGGACAACCGTGGGTCCCCTGCAGTCTTGCATGAATGAGGCAGTCCCATGTAACCAGTGGCAGGTCAACACAGTGCAGTTCTGTTGCATACTGGCCAATATTCCTCCAGGTCCATTTTACTGGCAAGTAAACACTACAAGAAAGATCAGGTCAAATAAAGAAATAATCACTTCCAGTTCTCACAGCATTACTTTTATGATGTGTACAATGGTTACGATGAGTCTTTGCTGGGGTGTTTGGGGTAGCTCTGGGGCTTTGAGCGTTGGTACTTCTGCCTCCTAGAGCCATAAAGGGCTTCATGGTTCAAGCAATGTCTTGTTTTTCACTCCAGCCAGGCTAGGATGAATTCAGGAGAGTTCCCGGCAATGCTTCTGGCCTTCCTGCTCCTAAGGATCTGCTAAGGATCTTCTCCCTGGCCCGTTTGGAAGGTGGGCGCTAATGTGACTGCGTATATGAGGTAGCATCATCTCGCCAGCTTTGAAATTAGCTTGATCGAGAGCTGGGATGGCCTCTTCATAAAGGAAATATCTATTTTTCATTGGCTCTTTTGAAACTTAGAACTAAGGCAGTGCTGGCTTGCCACGCATGCTGCTGTAGCTTACACTGTCCTCCCTGTCTCTGTGCTTTCATTCCCACTGATCTTTACTCCATGAAGAAAGCACCTCCAGGATCCTGCAGCCCTGTCAGCAGGCATCAATTAATTTTACCTGTCCTAAAATACACATATTTAGCACTGTGGTTTCACTGTGAATGGGTTTATTTTTACAGTTAGTTACTTTAGAAAATGTCTTTCCCGTTGTAAATATATTATGTAAATATATTTATGAAAACAAAAACTCGACTTGGGAAACAAAGGTTCATTTATGCCTTTCTTCAGTCGCGGTTTTATTAGCAGTGCTCGAGGTATTTTTAAGGTGTTTATTTAATCCAGCTATTCAGGAGTCTCCCGAGCCCAGGCTTTAGTGCTGAATCAACGCTTGGTCAAGCCTTAAACTTTATGGGTTTTGGCAGAGCGTGGAAACAGAAGCTTTGCTGCCGGAGCCCGCCCAGAGCAAACATAAACGCTGGTGAGGACTGTGGGTGCCGAGCAGGGTGCCCCGGGGTGCTGCCGGCCGCAGTCACACGGCAGCTTTGCCAGCCCTAGACTTTCTCTTCTAACACGCATCTTCTCTGGGTAATGTCTCCGGAGAAGTCTTGTGTGGAAAGGATCCACACTTTTATCCTTTCAGAGCTCCGTGGCACAGATATGTTTTACACGTGGCGATCTCCGTGCGTCCCTCCAAGTACCACACGGTGGATGAAAGCTGAATTATAACGACCGTGTTTGAGCAGCTCGCACCCGGCTGCGGGGAGGGAGGCAGCTCCTGGCGTCCCGCTCCGAGGCGGGACCTGGGACGGAGCAGGCGCAGGTCGGGGACAACGAGGGACCTCCCCAGGTCCCCAGGGACCTGCTGGCCCAGAGGTGCACAGGGGAGAGCACATTGTGACACGTCCCCAGCAGGGCTGGGCATTGGAGCCGTCGGTAGCAAGGGTGACACAGATGCACATTGCTCCCCACGCTCAGCTTTACACGAGTGTAAATTCCCCTTTCTGCTTTCCCTCTAATGCTAATTCCTCTTTGTGCATTTGGCTGGCGCGCCCCGCCGTTCCCCTGCAGATGTGATGGCAACCTGGACTGCAAGCCCTGCAGTGCCAACGTGTGTTAGCAGCATATGATGGAGCAATATTGTTCTGTCGCTTCACTCCGTGACCCAAGGGATTCTTGTGAACTTCCTCCCTTCCGTGTTTGCATGGGGATATGTAAAGCGTATGGCACAATGGGCGCTGCAGAGATTCTCCTGACGTGCAGACACATTTTGTCTGCTCCACGGGAGGATCATGTCTCTGGCTGATAGCTCCTGTGTAAGGTTTGGAGCCGGGGAGCTGCCTGGGTCCCTGAGCGCTCGCCGTCCCAGTCCTGCTCTTCGTGCCACGCTTCCTTTGTGCCAGGGGAGGCTGCAAGCTGAGCCACCCTGACGTGCACCCATGGCACAGCTACCCTAATGCTGCAAATTCAATCACGGTCTTCTCCTGATACACTTCCCAGGCTGCGTTGGCAAGATAGAGAAATAAAAAGAGAAAGTAAAATAGGAGTTCTGGGCGCGCCATTAGGCTCCAGATAGCTA
Organism: Rhynchotus rufescens; assembly: GCA_032273925.1. Lineage (NCBI taxonomy): Eukaryota > Metazoa > Chordata > Aves > Tinamiformes > Tinamidae > Rhynchotus > Rhynchotus rufescens. Next base: position 22,408 of record JAVCKT010005444.1, read on the forward strand.
CATTAAGGGAAACAGAAAGGTTTTCCAACTTCAATTAGGACCACTAAGAACTCGGGGCTGGTCTCTAAGCCCTTACGAGAGGTGAGGAGGAGGAGGGGGTGCTTCTCCCCGCTCCTGATAAGCAGCTCTCAGGAGGGTCACCTGGCTCCTCTCAGCCAGAGTCCCTCTTGCAAAGAGACACGTTAACCTTTGCAGTGCTCCGTGTCCTCCTTGCACCTCCCGGCAGGCCAGAGTCCTCCCAGCACGTCCAGCGCCTCCGGCGGCCTTCGGATGAAGGAGAAGGAGAAGGAGAAGGAGAAGGAGAAGGAGAAGGAGAAGGAGAAGGAGAAGGAGAAGGAGAAGGAGAAGGAGCAGGGCTGGGGAGAAGCGGCCGTCGTCCCGATGACGTGACTTGCACCTGACCTGCTCCTGGTGGGGATGTGTCCCCTGCTTGGTGTCACATTCTGCATTGCCTGAGTTGGGGCACTCCAGTCACGTATGCCATTTGTCTGAGGATTGTGTGATAATGGGGGAAACAGGCATGAAATGGGGAGTTTATAATGCTGCCTTGGTCTTATGAAACAGTGGTGCACCTTTCATAAAGAGTCCAAAGAGCAATTATTATGTGTGTTTGACTGGCACTGTAATGTCGTTAGTTCAATCATCATTGACCAATTACTGCTTTATTATATTTTCTTTTGATTTTTATGGTCCGAGAATGGCATTTTTCCCACAATCAGTCCTTGAGCACAAAGACAATAACAATTAAAAGAAATATTTCAAATCTGGGGTTTATCTGCACAGAGGGACCCATCCGTCACTACAAAGATCAGCTTTGCATGCAGCTGTATTTGAGGCCCGTAGCACCTCCGTTTTTCCAGCATCCGAAGTTTTAATATTAAACCCCGTTCAAAAAAATAGGTAGCTTGTGTTTCACAAAGTTACTCAAAATACCCGAGTTCCTTATGACCTTAGCCGTGCTGGAGCACGGCGCGCTTGCAGGGCCGTGTGCGTGCTGAGGTTGCATATGACGCTGATTAGAGGCCAGATAAGAGCGATTACCGTGGCCAGTGGGGACAGACTTGGGCAGTGTCCAATATTAGCAGCCAAAAGACGGAGAGAGGCGGAATGCTGTGTGCACAGGCTTATTGATGCTGACAGAGTGCTGACCCGCACACACGCTCGCGGCGTGTGGTTAAGGTGGAGGTGGAGACGAGCCCCAGATGCCCGAGGCCTTGCAGAAGGCTGGTGGCACGTGTCCCCGTCGCCTGCAGGTGGTGATTTTCTTGCAGAACCTCTGCATGGGCTCCTTGCTGCAGGCACGAGGGTAATCAGGGCACCAGGGGCCAGAAGGATGGAGGAAACATTTGTCACGGTCCCTTCTTTGGGACACCCGTTATCCCCTATACTGACGCTCCCTGTGATGGGCGAGGAACTCGCCTGGTCCCTGTGGTTCCCATTTTCTCCTCGGCTTCACGTCTGCTTCTTCTAACCTGGGGAATCTGATAAAATACAGCCATCACCCTCACCCCTTCCCCAGTGATTTTATCCACAAGGGTGGCTTTGCTGAGGCAGGCAGCCTTGTCCCTCCCCCCTCGCTTTATTTTCTTAAGAGACTTAATCAAAGGTAATTTGAGTTCCCATTTCTCTATCAATGGCTGTATTTAAAAGGGGCTTATCTGATTTCCATCACCAATTATGGGCTCCCATTTCTTGTTTATATCCATCTCCAATCTGACAAGGTCCCTGTTTGATTTTGATAGGAAGTCGGGGCTTCACCCAGAGCTAAGGAGACACATTTGTTCGGGTGAAATAATATCTCGGGAATTACTTCTCTTGGTACCGCACGAGGACAGGGTGGAATAGGGTGGTCCCTGCCACTTCTGTTGAAAAATAAATTCTGAAGCTGAGATAGTAAATATTTCCCCGAGCCAGCGCGGTGGGAGGGAAATTACAGTGCCCAGGAATATTGCTATTAAGGAGGCTGGAGGTCAGGGGTTAATGTAACAGGAGTTGGTCTAGCCAGAAAGGTCGGGAAAGGTTGCCCTCCTAAGTACAGAGCCGTTTGATGACTTTTAACTATTCTGGGCAAGAAAAACATCTCTGCCCTTGTCTTTGGGAGACAGGGGGCAAGTATTGAGGCCCCTTAGGGAGCTGGCTGCTGAAAATTGATGGCGCGACCTCGTGTGCGGAGTGAGGTGTCCCTGTGTGCTAGCGAGGTGTGACATTAGCCACTGGGGCACAGCAGCTTTTACCCTGCTCCCGCGTTCTGCCCTGCTTGTTTTGTAAAATCGTTTTGTTAGGGGCACGTAAGCCTGCAGGGTGCCATGGGTCGGAGCGCTGATAGCCTGGAATTGAACCTTTCCCCAACCCAATTCACTCCAGCGCACACCCAAAAGAGGCTGAAACCTGGAGCGCTTCCCAAGGGGACAGAGGGTGACGTGAGGAGCCTGCCCGTCACGTATGTTTGGGAGGCAGCTGCCACCGCTGCCCTCGGGAGCTTTGCCATAGGAGAAGGTGCTGGGTGTATTTTGTTTGGGTGTATTTTGTTTGGGTGTTTGTCTCTTGGTTCCCTTTCTTGCAGTTCCCATAAGACGAGGGCCGTCCTGGTGGCTGTAAAGCCCTGGGAGCAGCCGGGTTCTTTGGATGTTTACCCTGGAGAGACAAGCGTGACCACGCTGCGTGCCTTGCCTGTGGTGCCCCGTCTAGGGACTCCAGAGCCCTTCGTTGTCTCTTTGGGCTCGCTGGCTGTTTCCTGCTCAAAAAAAGAAGTAAAATACCCACAGCTTGTTTTCTGAATGCAGCAGCTTCCTTTTTCAGTCAGAAAACCCTGACCTTGGCCAAGGTAGTGCAAAAGAAGGTTCATGCCACCAAACACTGCGCCCTCGTGCTGCTGCAAGCATCAAAGCATTCCCGAGGCAAGTTCCTGTGAAAACGGGTGATGTGCATGTTATGACACTCCTTTAAATCCTCTTTTGGGGGTAACGTCATGCCTCTTTTTTGGAGGCTATCAGCTTGGAGGTATGTCTAATTGTTTTGACTGGTATAAAATGTGGAAGAGCTGCCCTGGAAGGCCGATCTGCCCGTGCCTTGATGTGAAAGCTTGTAGACCTCACGAAAGTTCAATATTAATCACAATAACTGATTGCAGACTTTTAATTCCTGTGGGCACCTGTGTCTCATTAGGGACGAGCAAGCCCTTCCAGTGGAGCTTTCCAGTGCTGCGTGTCCTGCTGATTGCTTCTCCACGGTGAGACGGACTTGCCCTATGCAGCAGCCACCTCACACATACCTCGGGCTTGCATTATTCCACATTTCTCTTGCTCTTTCTGCAAGTTGCATATTGGACCCCTTCCATTCTGCCTGCTCTCGAAAAGTCAGTGCACTTCAGTTGCCACGTGCAAGGAACCCGCCGGTAGACCCTTTTTTTCCCCTTGCAATGATATATATCCTTCAGCTTTACAATAAGGGATCTGTACAACACAGAGCAGGGTAATGGGACAGATATTGGCAGGCATCTCGTCAGTGCCAAGCCAATTAAACCATTTAACTTGATACAGTAAGCTTGATTACAGTTTGCTTTCTGAGGTCCCCACCAAATATGTTCTGAACATGCCCTGCAGAAGGGGGCCCTGCAGGAGAAGCTGGGACTCTCTGACATCCATGCTGCTGGATGGACCAGAAAACACCTTTTTCTTAGTGAAAGCATTAGAAAACAACTGAAAATCCTCATGATACGAAATTAAATGCTTTCATCCCAGAAAAATCTTGAGACCAGCAAAAATTCTAATGCTGGATTGCTCTGGAGGTAACAGTTGAAGACTTGTATCATTCCGTTTTAAAATACCTCGAGTTTACAGTGATAAATCTATGAAGCAGTAAAAATCCTACTCAATCAACTCTGGTTCTTGAAATGGCATCTGCCTTTGAGCTATAAAAATAACAGATGATTTTTTGATAGCTTATCAGTTAACAGACTGCTTAGTTAGGATAGCACATTTTTATGCTAATCTTAGGGCTGTGATGAGGGAGAGAGAGAAAGAAAATCTATAGTATTATCCTGCATCTCCTTTAAGTTCAGCCTAGCTTTTGGAAAAGATCTGTCCCCTTCTAGGAATTGCCAGCCACACGAGGCTTTCAACACTCATCTGAATGGAGGTGGAATTGATTTAAACCTGTTAAAGTGGTAATATATGTGGCTGCTTCATGGTGTCTCTTGTGCTCCGCAGAGCTGAGACCCGAGGGGAGCGTGACAGGCGCCGAGTGCTCCCCGGCACGGCTGCCGTCGGGACCTTCGTCTTGGAGAGCTGGTGACACGGGCGTTGGAAGTCGAGATCCCTCAAGCCCTCGGATCCAGTTGTCAGCCCTCCTCATCTCCAGGTCTTCTGGTGGAGATGGGAGTAGGCAGGAGATGCCGTCAACGTTGGCGCGATGCTCTAAGCAGGGAAGCAGGGGAGCAGCCCCCTAGGAACATGCCTGAGCTTCAAGGTCTGAGGTGCCAGGTGCACATGCTCTGGGCTTGTTGCTTGCATTTGTGCTAAGATTCCCGAGTTTGGGGGGAAAAATGATGTTCTGTCCATCATGGGGAGGAGGAGGAACGGCTTTGCTCCGGCACAGATCTTCGCAGTCAGAAATCGGCCCCAGTGGATTGCAGGGGCCAATCCTTACACAAAAACCCTCCTTATCATTGACACAAAACTGCTAAGAAAAGTTCAGTCAGCAAACAGTTCTGTTTCTCACAGATTCCCCCACATCTGGGTAGGTGCTTGCAAAGGAAATACCCTTCCTGTGACTTTTCTAGATAGTTCTGCTCTGAGACAAGCCAAAAAGTTTGAAGAGATCCACATTGCAATCGCCCACATCCTCATCCAGAGCTGCTACCCAGGGTATGAGAGAGAAAATTAGGAACTGGGAAGTATGGCATCTTAAGAGAGCCTGCAGTTCCCATGTGAGGAATGGAGCATGAGAAAGAGTAATAGAAACTCTTTGTTTAAAGCTGCACACAGACAACGTATTTGAGCGGATAGAACTGAAGAGTTTCTTGCTCTTTATTTCCAGAAAGAAGGGAGTCACTCGGGTTTCAAAATAGCTATGATAAGTCTGTGTGGCAGAGGCAAGTGCTCTCATTAAAATACACTACAGGAGTGTATGGTGCTTTATTTTTATATAGACTTCATGAAATCCAATGCTGTAAATATGTGGTTGGGCATGTGACAGCAAATAGCAAGGCTTTGAGTAGGTTGATGAGAACGAAAACTCGGGGAGAGCTTGGATGAGGTTGCAAGTAGCTGTGCCTGCTGGATGGATCCGAGATGCAAGCCAATGTGTGGGGCTTGTGATAACGCTGCTTGTCACATCGATTCCTTGGGACAGGTCAGATAGAAAGCCCTCACAATAATCTTGCCCTCCCTAGACATCCTGCCGTGGCCAGACCTGGGAGCTTTGAGTGCTCTATGTCCTTCTGGTTTATCATTCCTTCTTTCTAACGCTTCCCTGATTTAAGTTCCTTTAACAGAGGGACAGTTACCTGTTGTTGGCCCTGCAGTGACAGCAGATCCCCAACCTCATCACTGCTGCTCTTGTGTGCAGCCAGTTAAGTGCAAAGGCTGGACAATATCTCTTCTTGAAATACTGAATTCACTGACAAAGATGCCCGAAGGCACTCACAGATTTCACCTGGGTTTCCCTCAGTTCTGAAATACATCTCTTTTCTTACTGAAGTTCTTCCATTGTCTATAGCTTGGAACTTAATTGTGCCACGCACATCCGTTTCCAAAAGTGGATCTTTTCCTTAAGGATTCATGCTTCCTTATCAGGGAAGCATCTTAAGCCCTGGCCTCCTAACGTGCCTGGGAGGTGCCCTGTCATCTGCCATACAGGATGCCCAGAGTCGGTGTTCCTGGCTTTCCTAGGCTGACATGTTTCTCTTTATAGAATGTACTTAATCTCAAACACAACAAGAACTGGGAGGTGGTTATTCCTGGGAGATGGTCAGCCGTGGTCCTCTCCATGTCCAAAGAATTTGAAAAGTACGTTTTTTTGGAAAGCAGAACAGGTCCGAAATGATCGAGCACCAATAACATACCTGGGAGACCTGCATCTCTGCAGCAAGGGAACATCTCTGGGAGCTCACCACTAATTTGGTTGCCTTGAAGACCTATCTTCACCCCCACGACCATCTGCGGATTGGTACCTTAGAAAAATAAAAAACGAAATGCTTTGGATTCTTTTTTTTCTTAAGGAGATGACTTCCCCATCAATCCATCTTTTTTGTCCTCCCCTTGTAAGCCGCTCTTTAGAGCTGGTATAAATATGTTGTTTGTGCGGCGCTCTTTGAGGGCTCGCGACGCCGGGGCCGGCCCGCGGCCGCGCTATTTGGCCTGGCTGCCGAGGTGTGGATCACGCCGTGGCCACTGCCAAGCGCCTCGCTCCGAGACATTCTGCGAGCAGCAGAAAGGCAGGAAAACAAGCCCTTCTCCTCTCCCCCTGCCGCAATGGTTTCTCTTGCACGCCGCCAGAGATGACATACAATTTGATGAATTTCATCCCTTTTTTTTTTTTTTTCCCCCCTACCCACTTGAACTACTATATAAATATTAATAGCTAAACACATTGCAAACAGGTGGGACCCGTTCTGCCTCTGGAGAGCTGCCACCGCTAAGTGATATCTCAGATGGGGTGACAGAACTTTCCCATGTGGGCGCTGTCTCTCCCTGCCAGCCCCTCGGACACGCCTGGAGCTCGGAGCTCTTTGTTTTTTGGCTTTTTTTTTCCCTTTTTTCCCCTCTTTTTTTTTCTTTTTATGGTATTGCTATAACAGTTTTTCTTGGTCTTTTAACAGCTCATTCAGAAGGGGAAGGACAGGGAATTAAAAGGCACTTTGGCGTTGCCTTTTCCCATTAGCCTGATTTTTCCAGTGGGATCTGTTCCCAATGGCATGAGCGAGCCCCCCATTCTGTGCCTGAGGGCAGTGTCTCCAGAACAGTAAGAACAAAGTGTTCATCTGTGGGCTGCAATTGAGTTTTCTCCCACCTTGGCCGTTCCTCTAACCACCGTAGTGAGAACATCTACCTTGTGTGAGCAATTGTGCAGACCGTGTGTAAATCCATGACTTACAGGAGGAAATCCATGACTTACAGGAGTAAATCCATGACTTACAGGTGAGCAGGGCTCTTCGGGGCCCATCCTGCCCAGAAGGACAAAGTGAGAGGCAGGTCTGAAGGGAAGAGTTGGAGGTGACAGGGATACAATGTGCCGGGCAAATAACCGGATCCCCCCAGTTATTCCAAGTTATTCTTGGAATGTTTGCTCCACCTTTTCCGGACAGGGCACTCCTTAACCCTTCAATTTAATCTCTCAGAAGGGAAAGAGGGCATGGAAATACTCATCACAGGCTGCTCACCTGCTCCTTCCATCTCTCCCCCTCCTATCCCAAGCCACTGCAGCTCGGACATGGAGACCAAGCCCATCTGGGACAACAGGACCTGTGGCCTTGAGGCGTGAAGACCATATAGGGGATACGAGTTAAACCCTCCCTGTAGCTCCACTTGGAGCTCATGGAGACTCTTAGACCCATGGAGACCTCCTCAGACCTCCGTCCCTCGGAGCAGGGACACAGGGAGGCGAGAGCGGCCCCGGCCTGGTGGCCACCGAGGCCCGGCCTGAAGCAGGGCCTTTGGCAGCGGCGCTTCGCGACGTGGCGACGCAGACGGGCCGCTCCAGCTGGGGCCTGAAGACTTCCCAAGCTGACATAAGGCCATGAGTTTGGTTGTTTGGGCTTTGGGGGGGTTTTTGGAACCATCCGAGCAGGCGGCATCGAATCACACCTCATATTTTTATTAATATGTTTTGAAGGCTGACGCTGGCGGGGAAGACGCTAGCATTCCTATTTAATGTTCTGATTAATGAGCGTAAACAATGCTTTTAAGATAATTTTTTTTTTTTTACCTGTGTATAATCAAGCCATCTAGCCACCAGTAACTGCAAATGTCACAGATTTCAATGGTCTCTTTGGGACTTTTAATCTGTTTGCTTTTATAAAGGAGGTGATTTTATTTTTACATTAAGGAAGCATTAACATCATTAAATGGGCTCCCACTTTATGATAACTGCAAATGTCACATTGATCCAGAAAGATAAGAAAATGTGCTCGTCTTTGGAACAATATCCAAGGCAAGAGCAGGCAACCCACACTATTTGCATTAAAAAACAAATTGTATAAATGCAGAAGATTGATGTGCCATCTGTTCATGTCCTTCACTTTCCTGGCTCTTCTGTGTTGAGATATTTTTATGGAATAGTTACGTTTATTATTTTGAAAATGACTCACAGGTTAAAAAAGTTTACGATGGGTAATATAAGTTGAAGAGACGGGCTTACAGTATTTCAGGTATAAAAACGCATTAAAATTAGCTCCTGTGCCCACGAACAAACTCCAGTATTCTGCAGTCTGTTTCACCTAGATCCCAGGATCGAGCACAGGACTTTTGCAGCAGCGGCACTAACGGTTTAGGAGGTGGATCTGAACTATGTGACGTGTATATTGTGCTTCTCAGGTAGCAGAGAGGGCTTCAGGAAGGGAAGGCATCTGATGAAAGCTCCTGGCCTGGCTGGGCAGCAAGGAGGGAAGTCCTGGGGCGAAACTGGTTTAAGATCAAGGTGCGCTTCTTCAGCAAAGGGGTTGTGCAGGCTCAGGTGGCTGCGGTGAACAGAGTGTGAATTAGGATGAGGCATTTGGTCAGATTGCTAAGCAAAAATCCCAGGCAGCAAAGAAGCAGCCCTGCAAGCACAGGAATGTGTCCCCAGTGAGGACATATGTCTCCCCACGGTCTCTTCCACCCCTCTGGTACCACTCGCTGCCCGCTGCAGTGCCAAGGGACGCAGTCTTCTGCAGTGCGTGTGCTTTGCAGTGCACTAACAAGCACCCATTAGTCATTCATGGGAGCAGATTTAGTATGGGGGAAACATGTTATGAGCTGGCCTCACGTGTCTCTACGCCCAAGTGAGAACATTGCACTGGTGCTGTGCCGGAGAGCTTCATCTGAAATAAGGATGCTGTCAGACAGCCTCTCACTGAGCCTGGAGGTGCAGGGGCTTTCCTGAGCAGCGGGGACAATATAATTGAAAAGTCTATATTTAATTGGCTTAAGTGCCTAATAAATGAGTCTGTGTCTTCTCTACTGATTTTTTTTTCAGTGCTGGCAAGTGGGAAAGACTTGAAAAGGATCTCAGTGCAATGCCAGAACATCCAGGAAGCTTCTCTGCCCTGAAGTGAGTAGTCCAAATATGGGAAAGCAGGAAGGAGGAGCACAGGCAAACAGAGGGATTGGATGTGCCCAGAACTGGACTGAGAGCTGCTGACCACGTCAGGGTGTTGCAAGGAATGTCCAGTGCCCGGCCCGCTGTGCCAAGGAGCTACACCCATGTGGCAGGACTTGGCCACCGCCAGTTATTTGCCTAGACTTCTGCCATATATCCATATGTAATACAATATGCAGGCAGGCAATAGGTGACTGGGATCCGTACAAGCGCTGGACACCTCTCTTGGGTTCCCCGGTGGAGCTGAAAGCATTACAAGGGCTAATGCTCTGGCCAGCCTCACAGAAATGAACTGCAGGTACTGAAAGCAGGACAAAAGGAACAGACTAATTTTAGGGGAAAAAAAGGTTTTAGTTTGGGTTTGGGATATTTTTTATCTTCTTGAAATCTTTCTGAGGAATGCCCATCTAAAAATTCAAGTAAATACAACGCATATTGAATCAGGGAGCATACTACACACCTGGTATCTAGAACTGCTACAGTTTTTTCTCAAGTAAGTCTTTAAAATTTCACACACCACTTTCACATTTTACAGTTTCACATACTCTAGTAAAGAAGCTCATTTTTGAGCTGAGGAAGACAGAACTCCATCCTTCTTTTCGGTGTATCTGATGTTGCTGCTCTTGGGTCCACTATCTTTAGTCCTACACGTATGTATCAGTGAAGGGGACTCGGGTGCTGGGTAAGTTCACCTTGACAAGCCGCAGCGTTTCCCTTCCCTTGGAGAGGGAATCTGCTTTGCGTGGCACAGGCTTTCCTCAGTCCTCATCACAGCATCCTGCTAAGTGCACAGGTTGGTCTCTGTTCTATGATCTGCTCTACAGCTAGAAGGAAAAGAAAAAAGCTCTGGATATTTCAACCCCTCTAATGGAACAAGGGAACAGCTCAGCATAATACACTCCTGTCTGCACTCATTCTTTTTCACACTCCCTCTCTCTGGACTTGCTTTTGTCTTTCACTTCACATTTAGACTGCAAATGCTGTGAAAAAAAGCTACTAGAGCTGCTACTGCTCTTCCAGCAAGGACTATTAATTCCAGGTGCTCCAAAAATAGTCTTGGAACACCATAATAAAAAGGGAGTGTCCAATTAACACAAGGTTTATTGCTGTTATCCCTAATCTAAATTGCCACCGCGTTTCCCACCCTGAATTACTCAAACCCTTTCAGTTTTCACAGAAATGATTACTCAATTTTCATCTGAGCCTTCCGCAAACTTGGGAGCCACCCGTGCCAGCGAGACCAAAAATACCTGTATTTGTTACCAAACGAAGGCAGCGGCCTGGGTTTTGTGCTATTTTCTCCAAGTCTGAACGGAAGGGCGCGGATGTGGCCGGGGAGCATTGCTCGCAGTCGGCTCGGCTCGCTGCGGATGCCGTGGCCACCGTGTCCCCCCGGATACTGAGATCCTCAGCAGGCTCCAGCCCGGGGTGGTGTTACACCCGAGAGCTCTGCCGTGCTTTTTCTCCTCCTTTTCCCCTTCTAAAGCTTGCCCCGGGCCCTGGGTGTGACGGGAGGTGTTTGCACGTTGCATTTGTCACAGGCAAGTAGCGGGTATCAGATGTAGCGGCGTTGTTTGAAAATAGACTTGGAAAATGCAACAAAATATGCCGTGCTCCAGAGTGCTTTGGGTTTTCTAAGCTGAAATTCCCCTAATCTTATAAGAATGTGGTGCAATGTGAAAGCTAATGGCTCGGGAAGGGCTGGCAAAGGGAAGCGAACCTCCTTAACCCTTGATAAATAGCACAAATCAAACCCAGCTTTGTCATGTCTGAAAGCCAGCGTTATTCTCCGCTTCCCTCGTAGTTTTGGTTTGGTTTGGTTGTGGATCGGGCATTTATGATCCCATTCCCCAGATAAAAAGCCCTGCTTTAAAGCAGAAATCCGTGTGGTAACTGCAGGTCAGTCCCTTTTTCACCCTGCCCGTCCCCCCGAATATGTGGGTGCACGGTGAGAACCGCCCCACGTGCACCCACCAGCCTTGTGCTGCACCTTCAGCAGGAGGAGGAGGAGGGTTGTTAATCCGCTGGGAATTGCCAAGCGGGAACCTGCAGACACGGAAGCAACGGGGCAGCTGCTCCAGGTTACTCCGAGTCATCCTAGGAAAGGCTGAGCCGGGTCAGCTCTGGGGTTGCATTGTATTTCCCAGAGGTGACTTTTGGGATATTGTATTATCTGTGTTTTAGTGGAGGGCAGGATGAATTTTGAAAAGGGCATGTTGAAATCCAGAAGCCTGGAAGAGGAGCAGGTAGTGCTGCGAGGCAGTGCAGCCGAGGTAAAATATACAGCAGTTCGGTTCTGCTATGTAAAACAAGCTTTTGATTTATGGAGTGTCAAAAATGTAGATTTCTACGCCTTTCACGATGAATTTTTTGGGCAAGTTTTTGGATGGAAATGATGATGGGAAAAATGCTCGGAATATCATTACGGCCTTGCCGGGGAGTTCAGGGCTCTCCGAAGATGCTTCCTGCCTGTGTCTGCCCTGGCTTGCTGAGCTGCTGGGTGGCCCCGGCTGCTGGGTGTATTTTACCCCCCACCCATCCCGCAGGGCCTGGAAGCCCCATTTGGCCCAGGACTTGCTAGAAATGAATGGATCCCACTGCAGGCTCCATGCAGCGCATGCTGAGATGATTAAAGAAGGGCTTTAAACCCCTGTAAAAAAAAAAAAAACACCAAAAAAAACAAAAAAAACCCACTATGATTTGGAGTAGGGATAACTATCTTTGTTTTGTGGTAGGACAGCACCTCTGGGGTCCGCTGGTGCCACTAAAAGTGACACTAAGGAACATCCTGTGCGGGTCTCGGCCTCCTCCGGCACGCGGAGGCCGCTGAGCACGTTCACCAGGCTGGTTGCTCGACTGGAAGTGCCTTTATTTTGAGCTTCTGCAGTTAGGGCAGTGAAACTGGAGTGAGGACGGTTTCCTACCGGGGAAAAGCTCAGCCTGCAATTTAGGCTGGAATTCTTTGGTCCGGGGAGCAAGGGCTCCCGCCGGGGTTTGCTGCCCTCTCCTACACATCCTCCCTCCCCGGCGCTGGGAGGAACGTTCAAAACGGTCAAAAAGCAGCCAAACAGTTGGCGAGCCGAGCGCTGATAGCCCCCGCGGCGCTCCGGGGGCCGCGGGGTGATCCCGGGGGCCGCGGGGTTATCCCGGGAGCGCGGCGCTGCCGGGCCGCAGCCCCGTGATGCAACCACGAGCCCCGCTCGTCTCTCTGATCCCTCAGATGTTTCCATTTGCATCTCGTTAAAACTTGGCAAAAGGTTACCCGCTCCGATCCAAAATTCTCACAGAAATTGTTCTTAATATGTAAAGTAAGTTTTGATTTATGTAGTGACAAAAATGTAAATTTCCAAGCGTTTCAGTTTGGGGGTTTTTGCCAAACTTTAGACTAAAATGACTTTTTTTAAAGTGAAATGATTCTGGATGTAGTTATTTTCACGATTGGGGAGTAAAAGCAGTTGAAGATTTTAATTTAACCGCATTTACAAATAATTCTTACATGGGCTTTGCTTCCCAGGATAGGAGTAAGACATCTCCGCCGATCTTGTTAAGAAGCAGCACAGCAGAAAGGATGTGCTCTTTATTCTTTTTCAGGGATCCTGACTGTAAAAAATTCTATAAATATATTTAATATCGCTAAAAATAAATATTTTTCTTGATCTTCTCATGGAAAGCTGTTTACTCACCTCAGGGCTGTGTGTTGTAAAATGAGCGAAATTGTTCTATAAATCGTTTTCTATGAAAGAGCACTGTAAAAATCCGCAGGGCTTCACAGGAGCTGGGTTTTGCAATAGGAATCCTTTCCACCGCGGAAGAAAAGGTTCATTTGGGGTCCTGTTTGCTCGTGGAATAGCACCGGGATGAGCACACTCATCCCGTGTACGTACGTAATTAGGGATTATGGAAGAAGCCTCCAACAACAGGCTGCATTTCCTGGGAATTTGGAGAAGGGAAAAAAAGAGTAGAAAAACCTCGCAAAAAAAAAAAAAAATCAGTTCTCAGCAACGTGATATTTCTCTCATAAATTGCTACTTTGTTGTTGTTTTACACACAAAACAGGCAATGGGGTCTCTTGTGTTTAATCATTTTAATTAAAAGTGTGAATTTTGCCAGTTGCATCAGCTGGTCTCTCATCTCCAACGGAGGGATTTCCGCGAGGAAATTGGTTTTAAATCTGGGTACCTTTTGAGAGTTAAAAGCCCAGGAAAGAGCTTGGATTCCAGGAGGGAAATATATCCCACTAACCTGGCTTTCAGCGGAGGAAGGGTATTATTTTGCACATTATTTTAGATGTGCCCGTGCTGGGGTGCAGGCTGCAGGGTTTGCTTGTAGACACAGGGAAAGCGGGAAATACCTCGTGTGAGAAATGGCTGCATTTCCAAATTCTTTTTCCTCAGTGGAAAATGAGAAAGGAAACAGAAAAGGGAGATTTTCACCTGGCAAGGGAAGCAGTTTTAAATGGGAAGTGCCACAACAAGTCGTGTGATTGTCCCATTTTCCATTCCGGCTCGTTTTGGTTCAAAACGAGTGTTCTCATTTTGATCATTCGGTCACAGCTTTCCTTAAAATCCTGCTCCTGTGGTTATTTATGTGCTTAACACATAAATAGATGTGTTATTGATCTCCCCAGGATGCCCAACAGGATTTTAATAAAATATGTGAGCGCCCGTTTGCAGGGTGCACTGTGAAAGTAAAGTTCAACTTTTGACGACCAAAACCAGTTAGGATTTTTTATATGTAAAACAGGAAAAAAAAGCCCTCTCCTGAAGCCACTGTACTTGATTTTTCCCCGAGATAAATGGTCTATTTTAAATATTTTTAGCTTTTTCTTATTGCACTTCCAGTCCTGCGAACAAACTTGTTGCCACGTGTGCTTTGTTATTGTGACCTGTATAAAGAAGAAGCATATATAAATATTTTTATATATATATATATATAAATGTAACATAAATATATGTGTTTTACATAAAGATCTCCTCTTTTTTAAACTTTGTTACAAACAAGGGAAAGCAAAACTTGGTCTTTTAAATGTTCAGGAGTCTTGCTGCTAGGTCTCATAAGAGCTCAGATAAAACCTGTGTCTCCCTTGGTGCCCATGTCCGAAATTTAACAGGAATCACCAATTTTGCAGAGCTCACAGGAGTGTGGCAGAGCTCAGAGGCATCCGCATAGGCTCTATTTGTGCTTTTCCCTATAGGAATGTCAGCCTACACGCTGGTTACATTGGCTATCCAGAGCGAGAGGCTCCGAGCAGACACTTTTGCCCATTCCTTGCCTTCAGCAGCCCACGGCCTGTCCAGCACACGGAATTATTCCTTGCATTAGCAGAAACAAAAGAATCACAGTTCCAGAGACATCAGTGTGTTTTCCCTATATTTGTGCTAATTACAAGCATGCCATCCCCAGCGACTGATATAACTTTATTGTATAGAAGCCTTCAAGTAAAACGGTATTTATTGTGAGACATGATTGCAGTTTCAATAACAGCTCCCTCTTATTACTTAAAAAACATGTATTTAGCCAGATACCATGAGCACTAAGTTTAGTTCACTTGGCAGGACTTGAACCAGCGCTTTCATAATCTTTGTATTTAAAATCCCAAATAAGCCATAATTCACTGGCCATGCCGACTGGTGACTCTGTGTATCCTATGTTTTAGGATAAAAGTATAAAATTACAGAGATATGATCAATTATTTTAAAAACATGTAAATGCAGTGAAACGATGTAGGAGAGAGCTACGCTGGTCTTGGTTCCTCGGAAAACAGGCATTGCTGGGAACCAGAGGGAGAAATGATCTGAGCGAAATGGTTCCTGGGGAGAAATGTTTTTGCTGCCAATGGCCCCAAGTGGCTGCAAAAGAAAACAGCCAACAAGGCACTTCCTAATAACAAGCCCGGGGGGGTCCATAGCCTTTTGCCTTAAAAATGACGACCGTAACGTGGCTGTGGGGTGTTCTGCTGCTCCCTGGAGCCCACGTTTGTCTCGAGGACGGGCTGGGGAAAAGAGGGAGATGCTGGGGAAAAGCCCTGCACCCATCAGAGTGTCCCTAAATCCTCTCCGATGGCCAGAGGGGAGGAATCGGGGAGAACACACGGTCCTCCTTTGGTGATTGGAGTCTGCGTGGCCCAGCAGCACGGCGGGGCTGAGTGGAGCTTCTCATCCATCGCTCGCCTCACGGCCAGTCTTTAGCATTCGTTTCAGCCCACCTGGGCTGCAGCAAGTGTTCCTACCAAGGGGCAAGTGTTGGACAGCGGGAGGAGATGCTCATGTGAGCCACATGAAAGCCTAAAGCCTTGAAATGTCAACTAAATCGGTGAGAATCAGGGGTGACCTGGAAATTGGAGACAATCCATTAAGCTTTGGCTATAGGAATGAGCCAATATTTCAAAATTTTGGGCTTACTTTTTGGATTATTTGTTTTATTTTCAAGATTTAAAATACACGGGGTAGAACTAAAGCCAGAAAAAGAAGTGGCGCGACCTAGTGGGTGAAGAAACAAACTGGATGGAGGAAACAGCAGGACCAAATCAGTGACCTCCAGTAGAGCCAGAGCCTCTCCCGGCGAGTGACTGCCCAGCAGAGACCCGAAGGCTGCTATGGGCAAGGAGTGCCATGGAGAGAGGGCACTAAACTACACCCGACAGGGACCCGAGAGTCCAAACCGTGTCCAAAACCACCTGGTTTTGGGTCAGGTGAGTCTTCAGCTTCATGGAGTGCTTGATGCTGCCCCCAAGACTGGGCAGGAATCAGTGCCAGAGCGGGCCTCTCCCTGAGCGTGAGGCCAGCCCGGGGCTCCCGGGGACCTGCCTGGTTGTGGTGACACCTCCCTGGCTCTTTTCTGCTGGAGCTTCAGGTAGACGATCCCGTTTTCCAGGCAAGCTGCCCTGCAGCTCTGTCGCAGGCCTTTGGGATGAGCAGCAGCAGCAGCTTTGCGCCCGTGATTTGTCTTCTGTTCCTCCTCACCATATTTCTAATTTGGAGGGCTTTTTTTTTTTTTTTTTCTCCATCGTACTGTTTAACAGGAAAGATGCCTGCTCTAAAAATACAGAATATGGCTCCAGATCTCTGTTCGGAGAACAGCTGGTCACGTTCGAAATGAATGCCTAAGGAAAATAGCAAACTCGAGGAGAAATTTCCCGCATTTTGGCAGCGCGAGGGCTGGCCGGGGCCGATTCCTGGATGGCTCCGGTGCCGGGGAGTGCCAGCACTTTTGCCGTCTCCGTTTCGCTGCCGCGCGGGTGCGAAGGTTGGAGCTTCGCGTGCAAACCACTCCCCAAACGGTTAGCGCTGGAAATAACAGCCCAGCTCCAGCGATGACACAGGTGACATTTTCAAACTCCAAAACTGGGACGGTTCTGTGGTGACATTTTTAGGGTCTCAAAATATCCCTGCAAAAGGCGAGCGGATGCTTAAAAAAATCCCCGGCGCTGATGTCACCGGGGCCCGTGTCTGCCTCGGCAGCGGGATGCGCGTCCTCCCCGGAGCGCGACGCCTTCTCCGCTTGCTTCAATCCCGAGCGAACCCTGTCCTGGAACACCACAGGGGCCGTGAACATCCACTCTGCTCTCGTGTGACCTACGAGGCTGAATCAGATGCCCTTAAGCTGGGGAAACTGGGGGCACGAGCCCGTGGAGTCCCCTGGATTGCTTAATCTTGTCAGATTTTACCCCAAACATGTGCTCAGCGCGCAGTGACGGGACATGACTCCCGTTCCAAGTGTCCCATTGGTATTTAGATGTATTTATCAAGTGTCCCCGGCAGCCCACGGGGAGCCACGGAGCTGTGGGGGGTGAGCAAACATATAGCAGTGGTTTGGCCAGAGCCCTTGGCTTAAGGGCGAGCGCTTAAAGTGCTTTACAATGCCAAGTGTACACAGCAAAGGGTGACAGGTACACACAAGTGAATTGTAGGCGTCTTCAACATCCCGGCTCTCCCCGTCGTTGCAAAATGGCTTTTCTGCTGATGGATATTTCCTACGGTGTTTGTCAAACAGTAGGTTCATGGCTTAGTCAGGGACAAAGTTATTAAGGACATAAAACGCCATCTGGATGGTGCTAATAAACATAAAACCTAACCTTCAGCTACACTGCTGCAATGACCAGACTGCGCCAGACCAGATTACCCTTTGTTTGTGTGAAAATGTGAGCCCGGGACTAACCCTCTTGGCTGCCCAACCTCATCTATTTTGTTCTGAAAAGCTAAAAACGCTGTTATTCCGACAAGACGACCGAGTGACCCGGCCCTGGCATCTTCCTGGAACACGGTCTTAAAAGGGCTGGTTTCGTTGTCAAGTTTCTTTTTTGGTTTCTGAACATTTGGTGGTTGGCTTCAAACTTTTATTTAGGATTTCTGCTTCTCAGTTCAGTTGGCAGTTCATGTGGCGAGGAGAGAAGATTAAAACCCTCCTGCAAGCTGAAAACAAAACAGCGAGCCTATCCTATAAATGCGTCCTTGCACTTGTTTTTACAAGAAAATGATGGGATTTTCCTTCAAAACCTGTTATGTGCTGTAAGACAGACCTAGGTAGCACTTTATTCCCAAGACTTCTTGCAGAGGGCATGACTAGGAGGGAGAAGGCAGCTCAACAGGCCTAATCCCAAGCTGGCTAACAGTGATGGGTGGTTTTCCTCTGGAGAAAACTTGCCCCTAGGCTGGAACAGGAGGAGCTTCTAGACCTGCTCCCTTGGCGTCCTCCTTGGCCAAGAGGCTCCTTGCCTGTGCAGACCCTCCATGGGGCAAGGAGGACACCCTATGGAGGAATTTCTTGGGGAATTTCTTGGGGAATTCTTGAGGAATTTCTTTGTATATCAGGTCCGACCACTGAACAGCCGGGTTTCATGTTGGTCTAAGTGATAAGGGAGCAATTTTCAAGTTCCTGGTTTATTCTGGAAAGGGAGCGTGTTATTTCGGTGGTGGATTTTTAAAGCGTTTTATCCTCTTGACCCAAAGCTGTGTTAATGCAGCACACTGAAGTGGCTCTCTTCTCTCGGAGCAGGCTGGTCTGATGAATGTGTTGCTCTCAAAACACCCCAGAGCTCTAAATAGATGCTCAAGTTTGGAAACACTGCTTGATTTCATCTCCAAAATTATGCTAGCTGGCCCTGAAGGAGTAAAAGCACCGGAGCATGGCCGGAATCCTCACCGAGGTGGCCGGGCTGGCTCTGTGCACCCCAAAACCAGCCCGCAGGATCAGCCCCTCCGTCAGACCCGGAGGCAAATGCAGGTGAGTCGGCTCCTCGCTGCCCAACGGCACCATTTAGGAGAAAACCAAGGCGGGAAGACAGGGGACACGTGAACAAGGGTGTCACTTTTGGGGGACACTGCTGCAGGGTCTGCCTGTCATCCGCTCTGCTTCGGCTCTGATGCTGCCGTCCTCTTCAACACGTTCCCTCTAGTTGTCTTCGTGTGCGGCGGATCCAGCTTCAGGTGCAAGAAAGTCGCAGTTTTTTGCAAACAAACAAACAAACAAAAACCCATTTTTATGAAAATTGGTCGCAATTTAATTATTCATAGAGTAATAGTCAGAAGAAGCAGCATCTGAATAAAATGTAACTAAATATTCACGGTTTGAGAATATCTGTGTTTACTTGCTAACGCTTTTTGCAAAATGTAAGTCCAAATATAGGAAATCTGTGCTATTATTCATTACAATTAAATGGGCTTTGGTTCTCAGAGGCTCCCACTAAAATCTGCACTCCGGTGAACAAGTCTGTACTAGATTATTTAGTGTCTGCTATTAATAAATATTTCATCACGGTGGTGGAAAATATTTCTTTTGCTTTGTGATACAAGCCCATTTTTTGCATCCCGAGGAATATTTCAGGCCATTTTATTTTGTCCTGGGACGGGGCTTTCACGCACAGGCAGCTGCTGAACTGATTTAGCAGCTTGTTTTCGGGTTAGCTGGCTGCAATGTGGTTGAGACCACGTGGCGAGCTGGGGAAAGCAAGTGGAAGGAGTGATAAGGAGGCAAAATCATCCTTTGGGAGCTGCCCCTTCCTGCAGGGAGGCTGAGATGCCGAGATGCCTCCTGGCCTCAAAGTGGCATTTAAAACAGGGGGCTTTCCAGGCAAATTTTAAGGCCAATGGAAAACAAGCAAGCTTTCCAAAAGTCATTTTTCCATGGAAGATTCCCTTGTTCTGGTGGACCAAGTTGGCTTTTACATTTAATGGGCCATATTCTAACATACTTCTATTGTTTACATTCATCCATGAGCATCTTCCACCACCTTCTTACCCACCGTGGGGCTCCGCGTCGGGGCTGTTATGTCCCTATACCAAAATTACTCACCCTGAGCTGGGTTTAATATTCCGCGGGTGGTCTGTCTGGCTCTTCTGTGTGTCTGGCACACGTTGCCAAGGCTATTAAAAAAAAAAGGGGGAAAAATAGCATTGGCTCCTGTCAATGAGACCCGGGAAGATTTTCAAGGTCAATCCCGCAGCAAACTGCTTTCTTTCATAAATGTGAGAGACTTGCAAGGACCCCATTCATGCGATAAATATTTATGATTGCAGGAGAAGGAATCCAAGAGCAGGGGAAATCTGACATTGACTGTCGTGGGAATTTTTTTGGAGCAGGGAAAGGACGGGAAAAAATTAAAGGGGAAACCTTCAGCAGTTCTAATCATTTCGGTTGCATGTTCTCAGCAATTTACTTTTCACTTGGGAAAAATCCCTTTCCAGCTGAAATAGTGAATGGGAGGGAATTTTTTTTTCCCCTTCAGTCTACGTTTCCTATATTAAGCCTGTAAATCCTGGAGTGGGATTCTCCCAGCGCAAAATACATTTGCAGTAATGGGTTTGCTGGCATCACCCGAAGCCGGGGGACTATATAACTTCGCCAATGTATGGATCTGTTTTCCTTCATTCCAACTTTCTCAGCTGACTTGTAGCTACATTGCGTGGAAGACAACTCTGTTTTCTTGGGCTAAACGGAGAATTTGAGCCAGGGGAGGAGTAAATTCTCATTCTTCCCTTTTTATTTTTGCCTTCCTTCATGTGGAAGAGGCTTGAGGAGATGGAGAGCACTCCCTTTAAACTTGGATGTGTTTCTTTGGCACGAACCTGCCGGATTCAGAGGATGAAGAGCGCTGTGTAAATATCCTGTGCCCTTTATACGAGTGTTTAAGCCCTGAGGATCCCAGAAGGAGCTGCCAGATCTGCTCCTGAACATTGCTAGGAAGGCCTGGGAGAAGGCAGGAGGCAGCAGGATCTCTGGGCGACCGGGTCTATCTGCCAGAGTCCAGTTTTCTTTTTCTTTCCATCAAAACTGTTTCCACTCTTTCCACTGTATCCTCGTGCAACTTGCATTTTTCCTTAAAAAGAAAAAAAAATATAAATTTAAGTTTAAATACAAGGTTATCCTCAAGCTTCCAGTAGAAAACATTCTCTCCCTAGTATAAGCTTCCCCTGGGGGATGCTGCAAACATCCATTCAGCTATTTCTGATGGGGAGATTTCACGTTCCCAAACGGTGAGGATTTCGCTCTAGCTCCGTTTGACTTCATGCTGTGTTTGTGCGTAGCCAGGATCTCACTCTTGCATGGATTTGGCTCATTGCATGGACTTAGGTTGCTGGTTTGGCTGCGCGCTCCGTGATGCCCCTTCTCCAACATTTTCTTGACATTATGAAGGCAAATACGGGTGCTCCTGCCCCTGGTGCACACCAAGTTGCCTGTAACTTTGAAGATTAATAGTAGTTTATACACAGAGATGAAAGACCTCGGCCTGAAAAGCTGACAGGGACCTCGCGGGACGAGGTCAATGCTGTTATTTCACATTAACGTTTCTTTAGTGCCTGATTAGCACTCGCTCTGTGTTTATATTAAGGACCTGCCAACAATAGGTAGCTGTTAAGTGCGAGGAAGGAGAAGGGAGAGGAGGACTTGTGTCAATATTCACGTGCTGCCCCATCCCTGCGCCCTCCCGAGAGGAGCTGACCTCCCGTCCTGCTCACAGCTCCTCCAAAATCGCCACGCAGGAGGAGACAGCCCATGTTGTGTTGTTGGAGCTGGGGGATGAGGCTCCGTTTCTTTGCTTGCCTGTTTGATTCATTGCAACTGCTCTTGGGTTCTTGTGCGGTAGATGATGCGCTTGGGAAACTGAGCTTAGTTGATGCCATCTCCAATGCCAAGGGGAAATTGTCCCCTGAGACACACCATGAATGCCATGGAGAACAGCAGGGACAGCTTGGGATTTAATGGGCATCATGGACAGGGACTGAGTGTTTTCCCTGTCTGGTGCCTGCCAGGATGGCCAGCGTGGTTCCCTTGGCCGAGATCAAGACCCAGTTCACTTTTGGCTTAAGTCCAATCTTGCTGCGACCATAATGAAAGTTATTTTGTCTATTATCCCTAAGTGAGCAAAAATGCACGTGCGTGCATGGACACACACTGGTCGGGATGGGAAGGCAGAGTCCTGGCACGGATCCTATTTCCTAGTAATGGTTTTCATTAAGTGTATTTAAAGGACCTTTGCAGCACCTGCTGCCTCCTGGCCCATTTGGCTGCTCAATGTGCACAGTCACACTTAGCCACATGTTCCTGTCCCACCACAGCATAGTGGTCCTCAAAGCACCTAAGTTCAGGTGCCCTCATCACCGGGAGCGTGTGGGCTGGGGCTCTGTGTCCTTCCAGACCCACATGGGTTGGCAGTCCTGAGATGATTAGGGTGATGGTATCAGTGGCTTGCCATGAAGGGCCTTGTGGTGCTCAAGATGCTGGCAGCAAAGTTGAGAAGGTTTGCAAAAGTCAGAACATTTGCAAAAGTCAGAAGATTTGCAAAAGTTAGAAGCTTTCCAATTGCAAATAACTTTTTTTTTTTTCCAATTAATTTGTTCATGATACTGAGCAGAAAAAAAAATGACTATTTCTGCTTTCTGTTGCCTTCGAGGGAGAAGTGGTGCTAATAGTTAGGCTGCATGCCGGAGCGTTTAAGGAAGAGCAGATACCGAGCCGGGTTCTAAACAAAAGTGGAACAGAAAGCAAAGCCGTGTTTTCTGTCTCATTTTGTCAGATGTTAGGGCCTATTTATGATCTCCCTCATGCCTCAGAAACCTCACTGAAGTCAACACATATGTGCTGTCATGCAACCTGGTTAAATTTAGCATGGGATGAATTTTCATTTAGGACAACTGTTTGCTCCAAGCCGATATTGTTTCAGCTTGGGGAGGAGCTCTGGGTTTCGTTGTTACTAATGCGCAGCCTGCAGAGCTGCGTGATGGTCCCCAAACCACGTCCTGCAAGGGGTTCATCTCCAGGGGCGTGTGGAGCTCCTTAGGGGCTGGACCCACAGCCGGGCCCACGGTTTGTGCAAGGATCCCTGTAGGGATTCCCAAGTGAAACAGCAAAGTCCATGGGCATTGGGGTGTAAATGTGCGTTTTTGTGTCTTTTGTTGTTGTTGTTTGTTTTTAACCTAAAACACCAGCAGACTAGACCCCTGAGGTAGAGCATTGGTTTATGTAAGGTTGAGATTAAGCAGAGATGGCAGTTTGGACATGCTAAGGAATTCTTTTAAAACAAGGGCATTTTCGTTGTTGCCTCTCGCGGCCTCCCCTGGGAGAGGATGGTGTTACCACAGGCGAGAATGACTTGGTCTGGAAATCCTGCATCTGTTTTATCTGCTTGCGCTCACTGTGAGCTAGTGTCTTTGATTAAAGTTCCCTGAGCTGTGCCCTTGCTGCTGGAGCGCTTCCTTTTGAAGCCTCACAAACCTCACTGGCTACCAGAAATCCCGTGTAGTCGCGCTCAGCGAGAGAGCTGCTGTTGTTGGCCGCCTCTCAAGCGGCAGCAAGCTGCTGGGTGGTGAACGAGGTGCTAATATCAGGGTGCTTCCTTTCCCAAATCCTTTATCCTGGAGAAGGAGCAGCTTCAGTGAGACGGGGTGGACACCAGAACCCTGCCATGAAGTCACCAGGAGCTTGTTTCCTTCTCTACCCTGCCATGAAGTCACCAGGAGCTATTTTCCTTCTCTACCCTGCCATGAAGTCACCAGGAGCTGTTTTCCTTCTCTTTAACCAGCGTGTTCTTTGTGTCCTGTTAAGGTGTGCTGAAAGAAGAGGTCATCTGCTTGGTGGCCCATGGTGGGCTGGAAGGCTGAGGTCTCCTCAGCCCTGGTTTGGGGGTGTCTTTGCACCGCGTGGTGTTGAGCAGCAAGGAGCTCCCCACTGCGAGGAGATCGCGTTGGGCGTTCGCTCTGCAGTGGGGTCTGCGGTTAGGCAAGGCGCAGATGACAGGTCAGATGCAAGTGTCCCAGAAACTCCTGGACTTGTCATTTCTCTAAACTGGAAGGCTCTAAAAATATCACTTGTTCTCACCAAAAAAAAAAAAAAAAAAAAAAGAATTAATATGGTTAAGAGCTCTTAAAGGACACCCAGGCAGTGCCTAAAATCAAGGGAGTGTCCACTTAAGAGAGTACATTCTCTTCCTATTTTAACCCACACAAATCGCACTTATAACTTCCCCTGACAGACACTGTCTCTATAAATAAGTCCCCGTCACCTCCTCCGGGTACAATAACACAGTATCCGAGAGGTGTCAAACATACGGCCCATAGGCCAGATCAGCCCACGTATGTACTCAGAACTGACAGAATCCAATCTTCCATCTGAAGAAAACGAAGTCTCTAGACCTTGGTGTTTAAAAAAAAAACCTACAAGAGCTTCCAAAATGAATTAAATACAAGGAATTCAGAAACATCTGCTTGAATCTGCAGGCAGCCAGTGACAGGGGCAGAAGGCAGAAGTTTGATTCCTTGGTGTTGACTTCATTGGGAGGTTGATGCTTTGTGAGGATTATCAAGTCTTATGTTTTCGCTCTGGCTGAGAGACCATAGTTCAGTTTAGCACCCTAAAGGAACAACTAATGTTCTTTTATGGCTAATTAAGCGTTTGCTGTTAAATATCTTTTGACACCACAATTACTTAAATAATTTCCCCGCATGATGCTTGTTTTCCCTTTTCATTTCATTTCGCCTTCCCTTGAAGCCACAACCAGGAGAACATTTCCCTTGTGCCTTCATTTTCCTGACTAAAGCCATCAAGACCCTCAGGATCTGCATTTCCGACTCTCTCCCTACCTGGTTCGTCTTTTCTCAACGTTGAGTGGTCATGAGAGTTTGAGGAGCTCCTTCCAAATGACGTTTCCTGCTCTTGAGCAAGGCTGTTCCTCCCATGTGACTCCTCGAGGAATTATCTGACCTGGGACGTCCTGGACTTCTGCCTTTCTCAAGGCCACCTCGTGCTGGTGACTCACTCTTGGCTTGTGAGCAACTAATGCCTGGAGGAATTAGTTGGTGACACCTTCTTGTTTGCTGCTGTTCTCAGCTAGCTGGCACCCAGGGCCAAGCAGAAATGCTGCTGCAGATGCTGTTGGAAACACATGATGGGGCACATTGTCCTCTTCAGCTCCGTCTTGTTCCTCTAACTGCAGTCATCCAGCTCCTTATCCAGTTCTCCTGCTCCCGGCCAGAAATACCCACTCCACGTACATTCCCTTTCCTCCACCCTTGTTGTGTTGATCCATGTCTAAAGCATTAAGAAAATAAGAGAGGATGCTTAAGCTTTTCAAGTCGTGTCTTTTAACTATGGGATCTTCTATCTTACTAAATTCATTTTGTGGCCAAAAAAAGAAAAAGAAAAAAATATATATTGGAGGATGGAACTGCAAACCTGCTTGGGGTTTGCTGTTTTGGGGAGGATTGCCACTTTGAGCTTGGTGGATATATAGATAGTAATTTGGCAGCAGGGAATGGTTGCCCTTGTGCTCCGCCAAACTGGGAGACTTCTCCTTGATCTGGGGCCTGGGGCTCCCCTGAGAAGTGCACCGCTCAAAAGCACATTCGTAGCCAATGGTAATAGCACCAAGAAGTCAAAAAGTATTAAGTTCTGCCCGATTTCCACTTTGCCTCAAGCAAGTCATTGCTTCCCCTGCCTTGGTCACAGGAAATCAGGGTAGGTCCAAACAATGCCCTTATCTGCAGGAGTCTGTTGGCCTGTGGTGACTAAGGGCCGTACCTGTAACACTGTAAACACGCCGAGATGCCTCTTCCCATATGAGTTATTCCTAAATGAGACTGTGGGAATCTAGTTCTTCCTGATCGGGTTTCGAGGCTGGTGGAAGGGACTCTTTCTGCCTTCCTCCTTTCGTGGTGAGGATTATTTTTGTTGCTCTCCTTCAGCCGCCCCATGGTGCTCCCTCAGGGAGCGGGACGCTTTGATGGCCCTGAAGTGCTGGCTTCTCCTTGTGTGAGCAGCGCGTTCCCAGGCTGGGCCATTTCGGGCACGTGGAGCCTTGTTGGACGTAAATCAAGGGGGTCCTATGGGGGCGAAACCAGAGACTGTAACGCCCACACCGAGACCAGCATCATAAAGAGCCAGCGGGAGAGCAGAGCTCTGGGCTCTCACTGCCCAGTCTCACTTGGAGCACAGACACCTTCGGCACCGCCTCTCCCAAAACTTTACTAGGGGAAAAATCATTGAGATGTATCTGTTTTCAACCACAACGCTCAAGTTGTTCCTCATTTTTGAAGCCAGGTTATTTCTACAATGAGACTTTCGCACGCGGCGTAGAGCGCAGGCCAATGTACCGTATCCGTCGGGGCTGGGAAAACCAAAACGACTTTATTTTTGACCCTTGAAAGTTTCTGATATCTCCATTTGGTTTGGATTTCCCCAATCTCCAGCACGATACTGTAGCCGAGTGGAGCATATGGTCCTAATAGATATTCAGTCCAGATGTGAATTGTCTAATATGTATCCTGAACGGCTGTGCCGAGCCGTGCATCAGGAAAGCTGGTGGAGCGGTTAAATAAGGAACATGCACATTCCACTACTCTCACCAGTTTACTGAAGTTAAGAGTTCCAGATTGCAATACCTCCGGTTGTGTCACTTTGAATTTCTGGGAAATGTTAAGAGCGTGAAGCGGGCTGTGCGCGCGCGGAGCGGGCGGGGAGCGGCCCACCTGAAACCGGATCGCGCGCCGGCTCTCTGCTCCGCGGGGCGCAGGGAGGCGCTCCCATGCTCTTGGGTGCCCGGCACAGCCAGAGCTCACGGGACAGCTCCCTCACGCTGCCTTTCTTTGCCTAGAGCCGAGCTGTGTTTGGGCCTCATAGTTATTCCTTCATTCCCTGGGTTACATTTTGCTTCAAGATCACAGAATCACAGAATGTTCAGGGTTGGAAGGGACCTCTAGAGATCATCTAGTCCAACCTTCCCGCTCAAGCAGGCACACC
>JAVCKT010005445.1:0-15713 GCA_032273925.1 Rhynchotus rufescens
GTGAAGTGCCGCACAGTTTATGTGAGCCAAAGGGTAGGTTTTGTACATCTTTTGGGGAATAATAAACCTTTACGCTATTCTGCTTTTTGTTCTAAATTGCTGTGGATAAGGCGAGCCGTGCCGGGCCTGATGCTTATTGCAGTAGGGCCACTTGGCACCAGGGGCCTTAAAAAGGCAATGCTAAATTAATACTCTCTTGAAGGTCGTCTTCTATTGCCAGGAGGGGGAAAGACAGCCTTTGTTGAAATGGAAAGAGAGTTTATTTATTCCAAAGGAGGTTTTACTGAAATCTGCAGGAAAGTTGATTTTGCTTTTTACAATTTTATGTTTGGATTGTGCTACAGAATAGCCATATAAATACTAAATACATACCTGAAACCTACAGCCTTCACGTGGTCTGTCTAGGACACAGGATATTCTGTGCCTGTCTCCTGTTTGAGCCAATGTCCCTGAGTTACTCTCATCTTTGGCTGTGTGTGAAAAATTATTCCTCATTAGTTCCAATGGTCTCAGGAATATTGAAAAAAGAATGTAGTCTAAAGAAGGCATGTTCCTACTTAGGGTTTATTGCATCTTAGTCCTTATGCATTTTAATCTATGCATATATGCTAATAAAACAAATTTTGAACTTTTAAACTTGATTTTAAGGCATTCCCCCACCTTTTCTTAACTAATCAGAAAATATACATATATATATATATACACACTCAAGCAAGACTCTGCATAGTGATTGCGCACGCACGGTACGATTGTGCACAGTGAGTTGCTGTCCTCTTTTGCATAAAAGATTTTCTGTGTTACAGCAGGGGGTCTTCCCTGGTATGTTGGGAGGAAGAAGAAAATTCCTTTCTTACACCTGCCTGCCATTTGTGCCTTTATGGCTGAAGCATATTCCGTTAGACAGCCACAAAAATGACACCAGCTTTTCAACTGAATACGTCTGATGATTGCAGCGTTTGGTTAAATTTAGGTCTACAGTAGTGGATACTGCAGCGTATACACAGGACACAGAACAAAAAGAAGAAATAGTGTGTAATCCTATTTTACAGTCTGAGAGAGTGTAATGATTACCTTACATCATCTGTCATTTTAAATAGTACTTCTATTTTGTTAATCTTCTGGATTTTAAGGAAAGCATTTTTTTTAAAATACAAGCCAAACCTCTAAATGAATTTAAATATTTTAAAGAAGAGGATATGCACTGGGCTGCATTGGGGCTTTGTGAATGATGAGGTTAGAGCAGCTCGTGATTGTCTGCAGAGCCCCCCAAAGAGTGCACATACCTCAGCGGGTACTTCGGGGTGCAGGGGGTACAAAAACTTCCCCAGGATCGGATGATGAGCACTGGGGCTGTAGGAAGTTATTGGAAAGTCAGGAAGCTCTTACAGAGGGAAATCCTCCCTAGCATTTTTCCTTTATACGTAAAAAAAAAAAGGAATGTGTTTCCTTCTGTAATTTCCTGTGCAAGGCTAGTGATGTTTTTATAAACAAGAAATACTGTACTTTAGTGTACTTATCCAAGCAATTCAAACAGCAACTGATGAACTTTAAAACTTAATTTGAAGCCCTATCGTCTATTGCAAAGCCTGCTGACAACAAAGGAAAAATTTAACCAAGAGTCTTTCTAAGGGTGCCAGTTAAAAAGCAGGCTCTGGTTTCGATTTTGGCCAAATTGTGTTGCAAACTTAATTTTCAAGACTTTGAGAATATTAAGAGAAATAGAATTTGAGAATAGTTCGAGGAAACATATATTTTGATGTATTAGTATACATCAGCCAGATCAAGACAATTGAAAGCAACGTAAGCACTCACTGTTAATCTACAGCAATCATTGCATGACTTGACTAAACCTGATCTGTCAAAATACGCACCCGTGGTGGACCCAGCTCTGCAACTTGCCCAGGCAAAATCTCTGGTGAGGGTTTTTCAGCAGCTGCACGATGCTAAGGCTTTGAAAACTTCACCACTCTCTAGCATAATAGAAATCAATATAACTAATAGTATTAGCCTGTTATAACAAACAAATCATTTTCTTGCCTTTGCAGAAAAATCTTTCCATCAGAACGTGAGCCGATACTGAAGTGAGAAAGGATTTTATATGAAATTCTTTCAAATGGTTATCATTCATATACTTAGGGCTTCCAGAGACTAATTTAGAATTCTTGTTATTGATTTGATGCATTTTAATCTACTTTCATGACCTTTCAAAGCACTTTGTTAAAATTCTATATTTATCTTGTTACCGTGTTAAGACATTGTTATAAATAATATTTAACCTGCACACCTCCCGTGTGGATCCCCCCCTTCCTCATCCTCCTCCTGTGTGCAGCAGTCAGAGATGGTGCCTGGTCCTTTCCCAAGGAGCTGTAGGGAAACCCCTCAGTCAAAGCTGGAAGAGGGGAGTAGAGTCCATAAGCAAGGAGATTTAGGGAGGTGGCAGGTCCTGCTCGCGTTGGAAGAAGGTGCCCAAAAAATATTCGTCAAGTTCTAGATGCATCTTAGTTACCTGACCGTCGATTTAGCAGGAAACTTGGCTTTGACTGGGTTTGGTTGGGTTTGGACAAGGAAACCAGGTATATGGATGAAGGAGGGCAAGAAGAAAATGGCAAAGGCGGCAGGAAGTTAAGAAGCCTTCAGTCAGGATTAAGTAGGCTGTAGCTGAAGGTGAAATGAGGGTTGTCCATGAATCACTGACCATAGAGCAAAGCAGAACCAAACCCAGAGCCAGGACATAGGGGTGATGATGTGGGCCCGTTCTCAATTGCTGCTGCCCACAAGGGGAGCAGGGAAGGCTGCAGGGCATTTGTGCCACTGGCACCTGGTGGGACGTGGTGCCTTGCACACGTCTGGCGCTTTAAACTTTTAGTTCGCTGTGGAAATAAATGACAAATGGCTCAAACATTAACAGAATAAAACATAGATCTTTGGTGTGTTCGTCAGGATAAAGATATTAACAGAACTGCAGTGGTAATGAAAACTCAAGTTTTTGCCATTAATTAAACAGCTGAGGTGACCAACTTAATGGTAATTTATTAATAATAAATTAACATTATTAATAGAGACATTTAATATTATTAATAGAGACATTTCACAATTCATTTTTTTTTTATTTCTGGATATATATTTAAATATTTAAAAATGACTTTAAATATGTCTGTTATTTGGACTTACGTGTTGTTATACTAGATTGCCAAGCCCTTTGCAGATAACATGCATGTATAGGACCAAGGCAATCCTCCATTGAGTGGCCTCCTTGCAATTCCATGCACAGATTATGGGATACTGAGACCTGAGGAATGGTATTTGCAATGTAAAATGTATAAGAATTATCATTTGGGCTGATGACAATTCCCATGTTAATTCTTCTGCCTCAGAGAGTGGACTGGGGTGACTGCCTTCTGAGATGGGTTTTTCCTTCTGACCCTACTGTGCACTCTCCTACCTGGCGTGTTATCTAGCAAAGTGCTCTGGTACAGGATGAGTCCCCGTGAGCAAATGCACTGGGGCTTTGCTAAGCTGAGGTTTTGAACCTAGCATGACATACGTCACCTGAAGTGATATATTTTATGTAGCCACGCTCCCTTGTTTGCAGTTGTGTGAAAGCACTTGTATAAAGGAGCTATAGGTGAGGATTGCAGTGCAGTCCCAGCTGTTGAGCTGAGGTTGGGGGCCACGGAAGCCTGGCTATGGGCCCATGAAGATGGGGGGACTGGTGCAAACAGGCTGTGGCATTGCTTAGGGGAACCCAGCTCATCCTTGGAGCAGTTGCACTGTGGATTTGCACCACTCACACTCACGGGCTTGGGAAGCCATAGGGAGCCTCGCCACCAGCTTGAGCTTGTGGGAGGAGAAGGCCAAGCTATTGTGAGTTAACTTAAAATGGGCCTTAGAATAGCTTGTCAGCCCCAAAGCGGAGACCAGCTGCTGTAGTTTTCACAAACTAAACTCAAAGTCAGCATCTCTGCAGTAGCTCTGCTCTTGCTTGTCTTACAGCCAATGTAAGTAGGGCAGATGGAGGTCACTTGTCTTGCTGGAGGTCAGACAGTAAGTCAATAACTTTACCAAGCCAAGAAACCAGGCCCTTTTATTTTTTCAAAGCCATATGCTCCTCTCCTTTACATGTTCCGGGCACAGCAGATGGGCAGAAGCCACATCCTTTCGGAGACAAGGTGGCTGGTGACAGGGTAGATGCAGCTACACCTTCCCAGAGGGTGTCTGCACGGCCCGGGCCTCCAACAGCACGAGGGGGTGAGAGCCCTTCGGGGCACCCGCTTTGCTCCCCTCCTGGCCCTGCTCGCTCCACTTAGACCAGGGCAAAACAGCTCCTGCTTTTTGCAAGGTGAGCTTTTCTGGACGGCTGGCCTAAGTCCCCATGTCAGTGAAACAGTGGGAGCCAGTCAGGCTTCTGCTGCCTGTGTGGGCAACAGGAGGATCCATAATCTTCCAAGTGGGCAGTGCCTGCCCTTCTCTGGCTGGTGCTTAGTCCCATTGCCTCGGCTGTAGGTGAGACAGCATCTGCAGGCACCAAAACGCTGGACTTCTGTGAGTGCCTCTGCTTGGCAAGGGAGAGGGGCTTCCCGCTGCAGCAAAACCTTGTGCCCCACAGATCCCTCCGTTGGGCGTGTGGGAACACCCTGCTCCCCGCCCCGGGCCCGGACACGAGGCCTTTGCCGAGCAGGAGGCGACAGGGGCTTCGTGCCGTGGCCCCGAAGAGGCAGAAAGCCCCGTGGCTTCTTCAAGCCACCGGCAAGTTTCCCTGAGAGTTCAGTACTTTATAGGAGGCATGTCAGGCTGCTGTCCTGATTATACAGCTGCTAGCCTAGTTCTGGAAAGCGAGCGCATGAAAATGAGTGCAGAAAATGAGCCTTCTAATAAGGCTCAAAGACTTTGAACTTCCCCTATTGTCACTGTAGGTCTTCCCCTACTTGCTTGGCGGAGGGAGAACTATTCAGCTACAATCAACTAATGCAAATGACCTGAAGGAAATTCATCGCAGAGACACTTGCTGGATACACTGCTAATATGGTTTCCTCTCTTTCGCTATTCAACCAGAATCTAGGATGACCTTTCCAATGAAACATAAAACCTACAATGTGCACCCTTACTAATGTATTCTAATGCAATTAGTCCATACAAAAGGCTTGTTAAATTTGCAGTATCTGCTTTCACCTTTACAATAATTGCTAGTGATCCCAAACCATAAGTGTGTGTCATTCTGCAGGGCTCCTGAACTGTAAATAAAATTGAAAGTTTATTTGATAACTCTCTTGCCTGGCACTTCAGCAGCCTGGCTTTTCTTGCAAAGGTTTTTGCATGAAGCACACCAGGGGCTTCAGTCTGGCTCGAGAGAGGGGGGACAAGGAAAAGGCATAAGATGTAGTGAGATATTATGGTAGGAGTGATATTGGTGGTCTGTATCATTGTGCTACTTGGGGGATAACAGGCAAAATCCTAGGGTTAATGAGCAAAAAGGGCTTACAACATTGCTACGTAGCAGCTCTGTTTTCTCATAGAAATAAAGGCGCACCCTCCTCCCTCGGTTTTGTCTCTCGCACTGCAATCTGCTCTAAACAGTTTTGTCACACGGAGAAGCCCAAGAATAATTGCCTCCTTATATCTCCTGAATCCTGCAGGAAAGTTGCCTCCCCAAATAAACATCCACCAGGCCACTTAGCTGTCTTGCGACCAAGTGTTAAAAGCTTGTGGAGGAACAGTGGGTGGGACGATGCTCTAAGATATTCTGTGCAACACATTAACCAACAGGAATGCAGTGAGTTAGCTGAGATAAAGCCCGGCCAAGGCTGAGGAAATCCCGGCTGGCGTCTCCCCAGGGGCAGGAAAATGGCCCACAGTGGGATGACAGGGCTGCAAACTGCCCCGAGCACCTGGGTGCTCCACAAGGGCTGGAGACATCACTCGTGGCCCATGGGATGGAAACGGTGCCCCAAAGCTGTGTTAATTCCCCGATTCTGCTCTCCGCTTTCTCTTAGCAAGTGTTCCCCAAAGTGGCAAGGGTAGAAACTGGTCTGATCTTGACTCTTGGTCTGAGTTGTTACTGTTATAGGAATTGCTACGATTCTTTTGGTAAACCTTACTTACCCTGAAGTCATTCTTTTCCCCCTCAAAAAAAATTGCCAAAAGCAGTGGGTGCCTGTGACGTAGTGGAGCAATACCGTATCTTTATTCCTACGCTCTGGCAAGTAAAGTCCCAGAAAACAAGGTTTTCTAAAGGACATAGAAGTCAGGGAAAAGCAAATGCTTCTCTTGATGTAGTGGTTTTGTGTGCTCCAAAGTTGGGGCGGAACCGCAGTGTCCGCTCCCCTTCCCGTGTGAGACCTACCTAGTGTCAGCAGGCCTGGCTGGAAAAGACCTGATTTGGCCTTTTTTGGAGAGGGGAAACCTGCTGCTGAGCATGGAGCTGAGCTGAACATAGTGGGTTTGTTCGTGGTAGACTCGTCCTACCATGGGAGCAGCTTTTGCCGAGCGCTGTAGCTGTCCCGGTGGCCTCTTTGTGTAAATGCTGCCCCTTCGCTCGGCATTCGGGCAGGCTTGGTTTGCCCACCAGCAGATTGCAGCTGATATCAAGGTGTATGTGCATATCCAGTGGATTTGTACAGGTTTTCAGTTACAGAGAAATAAATGAATCCGCTAAGCACACAAAGAAGAGTTTATCCTTTGTTATGAGCTTTTTAGCATCCACATTCTCATGTGTCCAATTTTTTTTTTTTTTTTTTTTTCTAAAAAGCCTTCTCTTTACTGCCTAAACAGGAAAGTAGCAGTATTTGTTTACTTTTTTTTTTAACATCAATATTTGATTGTCGGCAGTTCCTAATTATCTACTGCTAATTTAAAATGGGAAAATGAAGTCCTTGCTTTGACAAACCACCAGCTGAAGTGAAGGCGAAGTGCTGTTGAGCAAGAACTCTGACCTGCACATAATAAGGAGTAGATTTTCTTTGCATTTTCCTTAAGCACGGTATCTGCAGCGGCCACTTTTAAAAGCCCTCCTCAAACATATTTTTAAACAACAGTAACGACAGTGTATTTGACTGGGCCTTTTTGGGAGGGAGGGTCAGGTTTTTGGCAGGGGGGAATCAATGAAATCAATGGGGTCGTGCAGCTGGGGATCTGGTGCCGTGGTGGAAGGATTTGATTCCTTGTTTTTCTTCCCCGACGATGCCAGCCACGTGCTGCTCCTGGCCACCCTGGCAAATTGTGCTGATAGTTGAGGCTCCTCGTGCCCAGTGATGCCCCCACAGACCTTGCCCTGCCCCGTGCCCGCCTCTCCCGGCCCCGCAATTCAATCGGGGCGTCCTGATCCGGAGCTGGAGCGCCAGCCAAAATACAAGCGACTTGGGAATTCACCTCTGAATAGAAGCCCGGGCTCGCCGAACGGCCGCCCATCCAAGTGCCCTTACTCTTGATCATCGGGCAAGATTTCCTCCCGTTGTTTTCCGCGCCGGAGTGCCGGGATTGGGATTGGCGCGTAGCGGGCGGCGGGGGAATCCGCAGGCTGGCGGAGGTGGGTGGTGGGAGAGGAGCCGAGGGGAAGCAGCTCCCGAGGGGCTCGAGCGGCGGCCGGGCTGCGAGCGCCGGGGAGCCCGCGTAGCGGGCACCGCTGCAGACGCTCCCCACCAGTGGATGTTGCTGCAGGCACAGCGGAATCGCTTAATGCGGAGGAGAAGAAAGGGGGAAGAGGACAGCGGGGAAGGAAAACCAGGGGAGAAACGTATAAAAAATTCACTACATAAATTAGCTGCGCTTCTCGCAGCAAAACTAACAGTTTCTTTTGAATGTGAATTCTGTTGCTTCTCTTAACTAAATGCCTAAAGGAATTGTATCACATAATATACAAGGGTAATTATTAAAAATGCATAAATAGTCTTGTAGGTACAAAAAGTTGCAACTTGTCTCCAGCAAAACATTAAAAGGTTTGCATATGTCAATGAATTACAGGCTGTTTGCTTTTAATCGCTGCTATTTTGGGAGTTCCTGTAAGGATGTTTTGAGAAGAAACACATTTAGTAATTGGAGGAGGCTGCCCCATTGTAATGGACAGTTGAAACCCAAAGGAGGCCTGGTGAGGATTATTCAGGGTGTCTAACGGTTTTGGCTCTGGTTTTGGGTGTTAAGTATCGGCTAACATGTTTATGCCTGGCCTTCAGATGTCCAGACACAAAGAGTCTTTTCTTCTCCTGCTGGCAAGAATCCAGGCCAATCTGAGAATATTTGCCCATCCTCCTCTTCTGCATCCGACCCATCATTGAGGACAGTGTTTCTCTTGGAGTTTCATCTGAAAAACACCACAGCAAAGGAATGCTCACTGACCCAGAAGCCCAGTGACAAGAAGAGGGAATTATATGTGTATGAATGTCCGCCTTTGGGGAGGGGAGAAAGAGTGCACGGAAAGAGAACTACAACTAATCCAAAGTTTCTTCACAAATTAAATACCTGGATTTTTTTTTTTTTTTTTAATCAGATCTGATGGGACTTACTGGGATAATTATTAAGAAGAAGCATTGTGTTAAGAAAGTCTTTTTTTTTCTGTTACAGCTCTGAGATTTGAGACATATAAAATGCATATTTTTGTTCAAGAGCACATGCATCAGTTCAGATTGATACTCGGAGATTACCCTGAGCTGGAATAATATATTTATGACTAGGGTCAAAGGGATTACTGACATGAATAAGAGCTAGCAGGATCAGGCTCTACTGCTTACAGACAGACAGAAAAGGATAGTGTGACATGAAAACAGACCCCCCCCTTTTTTTTTTCCCTTCAGAACTGCACTAACTCACTTCTAACTTCTGTCTGGTTTTGAAGATATTAGAAACTCTTGATGCAGTTCCTTAACACAGATCAACATTTTCTTTGCATTTTCATTATGTATTTTGGATCCCAGTCCAGCTGAAGGAATAAGAGGTGAGTGTTTCTTCTTGCTAGCACAGCCCAGTTGGTAGCTCCAAGGACTTGGATCACTTGTAGGAGAAAAGAAAGCTAATGTGAACATTGCATCCGTCCCGAGGTGTTATCATCCGAGTGCTCCAGCATTTGTGCACATCAGAAAGGAAAAGATCAGATGGAGATAACCTGCGTTCAGCTAAGCCCTCATGTTTTTCAGTTTCCTCAGATACGCACGGTATCTGTAGCATATCTTTTCGGTTTAAAGTCTGATGTGACACACTGAATGGTGATGATAGAAAACAATACACGCATTTTGCTCACTAAAAATATGGAAAAGAAAATGAAAGGTATTCTTAAGTCTTAATCATTGGCTTTTGTATTCATGCTTTGCTTCAGTAAGTGCAGTCCATCCATTACAATCAAAACTTAGTTATTAGGAGTATTTGCATGTTGTCTTAATGTCCTCCTGGTGTAGCTCATGTATTTGTTTTTATGACTCATAAGAGGACCCCAGGTGTTTTGAACCGTGTAAACCTCTCTCTCCTGGAAGAACCTCTCCTTAGCAGACATCTCCTGTCAGCGCATCCACCTCCGGATCCGCGGCAAGGAAGAACAGTGTAAGCTGAGTTAACTGACAGGGAAGAGCTAGGAAACAGGCTGCTCTAATTATGCAGGTAGTATTTTCAGCGCTGTACTGTTGTGTCTGCTTTCTCCCACGAAAGAGTGATTTGGTTAGAAAGAATGGAGAAATTCCCATCATTAACGCCCTTAGAAAACTTCCTCCCTCTCCCACTCCTGCTGGAGCAAAGGCAAAACTCTGGTTGGTTTCAAGAGGAGCAGAATCGGGCCCTTAGGCTGTACATAAGTGCCCGCAATGGAAAAAAGAATGTACAGTGTTGGATGCTTCTTATAATACGAGATTAGATCAAATCCTTTCAGTGCCCTGAAGCTTTATACCTTAATGCTGGGCTACCTGTGGCAGATAGCAAGTGAATGCCTGTCAGCATGGATCATCCTCTCAGTACTCGCTAAAAATGTACAATTCTCATTTTGCAGCATTTGAGATCTTTTAAGAAAAGGAGTCTAGTGGGAATAAGATGTAACATCAAGGCAAGTAGCTTCAATTTTTGCCTGATCATTGGCATATTCAAGATGCTTTTCTATATAGTGATGCCTGACAAGCAATCAATGGACAGACAGCAAATCAGTTGTCGGTGGTCTTCTTGTTGAGGTGGAATGAAAGATGTATCTAGTTTGAGACATCTAGTCTGAGGAACTGGTTCTCCATGCAAATAAAAATATGCTAATGCTTATTGGGTGAGAGGAATTCCTCTTGGCCTGTTTCTTGTTTTTCCATGAAGGAAAAAGTCTCTCCTGGAGTGCAGGCTTATCCTGTGAGTGCTTGGTGGTACATCTGCGTGGCAAGTCCCCTTGCTGTTGTCTCCAGGCTGGGTGAGCTCTGCTTCAGCCTTTTGTGCCCACCTGGGCTCCTGGGTGCCATGGAAGTGGGGAGAGTGAAGACCCACGGCCAAGGCCAAGTCATGGTCAAGGTGCACGCTCAGGACAGAAGCCCTCCTGCCTCTGGCACAGACACAGAGACACAGCCATGACAACCCTCATGTTTTCACCCATCTCCGGGTCTCTGTGTGGCTTGTGGCCAGACTGCAGCAGGACATTTTGGCATTGCGGGTGCTGTCATCTGAGCCCCCTCCTCTGCTCAGACACTCGCCCTCCACCTCTGTCTCTGTTCAGCCTCTGCCACCTCCAACTCCTGCACATCCCGTGGCTCTGGACCTGCAGCTTGTTTCTCCTCAGCACCCAGTGCAGTGCAAGCAGCAGTTGGTGGGCCTCATGTGCGTTTGCCCCTTTTCATCTCCTTGCCTCTTTGACCTCTGTTTGTGGCAGAACTTCCCACCTCCTCTGGTTTTAACTTTTGGAAGATGGTTCCTCTGTGAAGACCTTGGATAACCTGCCTGTTGCTCTATTTAACAGATGTCCCCCTTACTTTCAAGGAAAGCACCTGAGCACGTGGTGGCTGGACAACACAGCTTGATGAGAGCAAAAGAAAACATGATAAAACAGCCACATGTAAGTGCCCCACGAGGCTGGTGACACAGCATGGCTTGGCAGAGCTCTCTTTTGTGCCTGAACCCTGTGCCCTCAGCGTTGGTCCTTGTCCTGGGCTACCCCTGAGTGCTGCGTGGTGCGACTGGTGGAGTTAAACACTCCAGAGGGCTGCAGCACAGCACAAACTCTTTGCCCCTGCTTAATCTGCTAGTTTAGCCCTGCCAATGAACTCTGCCTGGTCTCCCTTACCAGTCGTCTGCCTCCCAGCAGAGAGAAAATCTATGCAAAGCTGAAGGCTCACGGGCCTTGGGGTCGGGCTGGGCAGCTGCAGTGAAGGCCTTTGCTTTCCCCCTGCCCTGCATTTTGCATAGGAGTTAGACGTAGCTGAAATGGGACAAGACGTTTCCACCCTGCACTTTCATGACTGGAATTTTGAACCATTAATTTTTTGGAATTAAACCATGCTTTTTACATAAGTAATATACAATAAGTTGGTGAATACCAATTAAAAGCATATTTCACAAAATTAGGCTTTCAGTTGCCTGTTCTATTGAATATCAGTCGGTAATAAGCTTTCCTCATTTCCCTGAGCATGTAATTTTTCCCTTGAATTCTTGAGTCACTGCTTTGATCACTCCTTGATTGCTTAAAGGCTGTGAGTCAGTAATATTTCCCAGTTTCGTTGTCACATCAAAGATCTTGGAGGGCCCTTCTCCAGCGGAAGGCAGCCAGTGCTCCTGGTTGGCACAGTTCAGCACCATGCTGAGGCTGTGCTGCACAAATGAAACAGGGAATAACACATCACCTTTAGCTGTTTGAGTAATCATTTGAAAAATATGTATCACCTCCTTAAATGGGTCAGCTGCTACAGAGCACTTTTTTTTTTTCCTCTGGATTTTTTGTGCTTGAAAATACGGAGGGCAAACACTAAAGAGGAAAGGTAATTTTTATACAGACATGCTGGTGAATGGGAGCAAAGGCACTTGCTTTCCCGTGTTTACAGATTTCTGCTGTTGCTTTATTCAAGCTTTATGACATGAACAATTCTGGCATTCAGAAGCTTCATATTTTTATAGAAACATCATTTAATGTGATAATATGCAAAAGCCTGGAACAATATAAACAATTTGCACAGAACTCAGACTCTCGGCTTGGCACAGGAGCTCTGCCTCAAAACGAGCAATTCATATCACACAGTGGCAGTTTTGATCAGTATAAATTGTTGGTGTCTCTCACCACGCGATGCCAGACCCTGACATCCCTGCTGGGTTTCCAGTCAGGCTCCTATCTGGCAAAACGCAGCAGATTTCCAGATAAGCTGGATCTGTGAAGTGCCTGAGCGAGACGAGGGCCAAACTGCGACTATAGGTGGAGCGTAAATCCGGGCTCACCTCAGCCACCCCTCGCTATGGTTTGGCTTGTGAGTGGGAGAAAACACGTCCTGGGGAGAGGAGCTGCAGGATGGACAAGGTTTTCTTTGACTCGCAGGCCAGAGTTTTCTTCAGCTCTTGGGCCATCCCTCCTCATCCGGAGGATCTGGCTGGGCAAAACTGCTGGGAAAGGGGTTGGGGGCACCAACGTGCATCCCTGCTGCCCCAAAGCATCAGTGCCCCTGAGCACAGGGGCCAAGGTTGGGCCCTGGATGAGCAGCAAGTCTGACCTACACAGGAGCCGCACGCGTTTCCATGGGCTGCCTGGCTGCTCCAGCTCTTGGAGCAAATGGATTGCAGTGGGGAAATATTCAAGGGGACATGGGCGCCTCTCCAAGGCCACGTTGCAAACAAACAAATGCCTTTACCTGTGCTGCTAATCCCAGCTGAGTATTATTAAAAGTGAAAGAATTTTTAAAAATCCAATTTACTTGTCACTCTTTCTGCTTTGTTTACTGGTTGGGGTTTCTCACCGTGGACAATGAAAATCAATGAAGTCAGATCTGCCTATGGCTGAGTCAGTCTCACTTTTAGGTTCTCAGGTTTAGGGCGGAAAGTTCGGGGGAATAGTTGTTTTATCAAATACGACTGTTTTCACTTGCAATTAAAAAAAATCAATGAGAAATTTCTATGCAGACATATATTTTGTAAAAGCCTGCTTCCATGAAATGTAAACTTTGCACCAACCTTGACAGTGTCCTTTGAAAAGATATCACCAAGTAAAACTTGCAGGTAATAAAAATACTACTTTTTAATTACCATGGTAGATGGGAGACCAGTTACGCAGCAGGACTTCATTTTGGTAAGCGTTGTATAAACAGGGGATAAAACATAGCCCCAGGCTCTGAAAAAAGGGACAGACCTGTCCCTAATGAGAAGAGGACTAATGACATACTAATAATTAGCTCTATGAGCCATAATTATTACAGAAACTACAGTTGCTATAGATAACATGGCAGAGGTTTTTTTAATAGAGGAATATGAAAGCAGGTAAGGAAACAAGTTTGCAGATATTTACACAAAATCCTCCTGAGCACAAGGGCAGATTTTGATCAAAGGATATAATTCTGGGAGAATCTAAATGGGCTGTTTACTGCGCTGGAGTTCTCCAATTCCGAGCATACGCAGGAGAGCTCAATTTATCTTCTCATAAAGGTAGGTGCAAGTTGCTAATGTATCCTGGACTGGGCCAGCTCTCTGCGTAAGGCTTCCTCCTTGCTCCAGCAGGACGTAAACTCAGAGAGCTCCTGAAACAGAGAATCAGACTTTAGCAAGGGTTATTTGCACCTCAGAAGCAGCCCTAGGTTTTCATCATCCCCCACATCAGAAAGGATTTCACAGCTGGGTCTCAAGCACCTGTTTTCCTAATGGGTCTCCATTTCATTCAATTTATTTCATTTATTATCAGTCTAC
This sequence comes from Rhynchotus rufescens, assembly GCA_032273925.1. Lineage (NCBI taxonomy): Eukaryota > Metazoa > Chordata > Aves > Tinamiformes > Tinamidae > Rhynchotus > Rhynchotus rufescens. The sequence goes on from JAVCKT010005445.1 coordinate 13,816, forward strand.
TGTATACTAGACTATATAGATATAGACTGTACAATATTCTTAATAAAACTTAAATTTTAGGTCAGTAGATAGTTAGGATTTGTTTTATTTATTTAAAAGATGTACAGGCTGTTTGAAGAATTTGGAATTTAAAGCCCATTTGTGTTTACAACTTTTTTTTTGTTCTGTAAATTGCTTTTATTGAAAAGGATAAACTTTGTGCTTCACTCTTAACTAGTGAACGTACTAGTTAAAAGTGTTAACTAGTGACATACTCCTTGCTGCAGCGTGAGAAGCAGAAGGATGCAGAAATCTCTACTCTGCAGGACTAGATGTAGTCAAGAGGCTGGTGAGTCATTCAGGTATAAGGGCTACTCATTTATACTCTGCTTGCGGTAATATTGCATAATCCTGCAAAAGTGAAGCCAGATGAAGCAGATAATCAGAGACAGGTTGTCTCGTTTTGTACTTAATGTCTGTGGAATTAGAGAGGAGATGAAACCCCCAAACTGAAGCTCAAAGCAACAGAGAAGTGTAGACCTAGAAATCAAGTTTTGCACCCTAAATGATGCCTGGATCTGAGCCCCACTCTGGTGCTTTCTGCACCCAGAGCTAAAGCTCTCACCTGTAAGGTGCCGGGGCTTGTTTGTAAATGCTGAAATAGGGCATGGACTTCATGGAGCACGTGCTTGTTCCTCAAGCAGCCACCTGCACATCTTGCAGTCCCTCCTCACCCTGAAGAGCTTGTTCTCACAGAAGATATTTAATTGCTATAAATACCTTCAATGTATTATTTATTTCTCCTCCCTGACATAAATCTTTGGCTTCGGAGGAAAATAGGAATCTTTTTCCCTGACATTTCTAAGTTTACCGTTATTGCTAGAAGGCACCGTGCAGGGTGGCAGTGGCTGAGAGCCCTGCAGGAGGCTGGGATGCTGCCACGTAAGCTGGCAAATCACACCGTAAGGGATCAACCAGTTCCATACAAAACTATAGGCATCACAGGCAGAAAACTATACAGTGTTGGAAGGATTTTTCCTTGGTTTCTCACTGATCTGGGCATACGAAACCTGTATTAGTGGTGGTAGGCTTCACAGACGCAGAAGCCTAACTCTCGCATACCTTCAGCTCACCTTCAGCTTTGCGGAGGTCTGCTTTCGGGGGGCAATTGCAGAGCTCCTGCCCCTCCATGCCCCTTGCAGGCTTTTTGTGTGCAGTGTGGAGGGGCCGTGTCCTGTGCAGACCCGGGAGGCTTCTCCCGAAGCGCCGGCCTCTCCCGCTGCCCCTGGAAATCGAACGCCGCCGCACGAGCGCGCGGGCCGCGCTTGCACTTTGCTCCGCGGCCTCCTCTTTCTGACAGTTTACTTTGTCTCTCCTAATTCAAGCATGTCAGCAGCAAGTATCATATCTGTGGCATCGATAATAAAAATCCCATTGTAAATGCCGGGGTGTCGTTTTCCGTTGGGCCCGAACAATCCGTGGCTTTGTGCTCGGCGGAGCGGTGCCGGTGGCACCGCGCGCGGTGCGGGCGGCGCGGCTGGCGCTCCCCTTCCCACGAAACGCGCCCGGCGGGCGGCACCAGCGCGGCCCGAGCCCGCCCCGCTATCATGTTCACGGCCAGGAGCCCGTGTAGCCGCCGGGTCGACCTCGGGGACGCGTGTGGTAACTTAGAGGGGAACTCTATGCTCTTTGTTTATGGCACAAGGTTGGGGAAAATGTCCACAAGTTCACGGAAGCACGGAAGCACAGAATCCCAGAGCAGTTGAGGCTGGAAGGGACCTCTAGAGACCATCCAGTCCCATCCCCCTGCTCCAGCAGGGGCACCCAGAGCACGGGGCACAGGGCGGCATCCAGGCGGGTTTGGGAGATCCCCAGAGAAGGAGCCTCCACAGCCTCCCTGGGCAGCCTGTGCCAGGGCT
>JAVCKT010005445.1:18113-29193 GCA_032273925.1 Rhynchotus rufescens
GGCAGCCTGTGCCAGGGCTCTGTCACCCTCACAGGGAAGAAGTTCCTCCTCACCTGGAGATGGAACTGCCTGTGTTTCAACTTGTATCCGCTGCCCCTTGTCCTATCACTGGCCACAAATTCACATGCTTGGGCTCTCAAGAGCTTTACATGGGGTCTGATTCCTGGGCAAAGCAAGGGATGTTTGCACACGTGGTACCCACAGCAGCTGGACACCTTCGCAGGTTTTCAGAGGTGAGGGAGGTGCAGGTCCCTGCAGTTCAGGCTGGTATTGCCCACGCTGGGGTCCCTCCTGAGCCCCCACAGGGTCCTCCCTCCCATGTCTCCTGCAGCGTTGCAGTGTCAATGGACAGGAACCAGGCTCCCTGCTCAGAAAACAGCAGCAATCCATTTTCAAAACGTGTGGCCCATGGAGGACGTTCATTCTGCTGAGTATTGGTTCAAAGGTGTGTATTTTTGCAATCATATTCATTCTTAGAGTAATACCATGCTCCTATAAAGCACCTCCAGTAGTCTAAAAATGTACCAACACATACCAAGGTAGGTAAAATAGGAACAATTATGAAACCATTTGGCACAGCTAGTGTGTGTGAAAAAGAAATCTTTTCATGTGTAGGAGAATTTGTCCAGAATTAATGAAAATATCCAGAACTATTTTTATGAAGTAATTTGTCACATTAAACTCAAAAAAACTAAGGTTGTGTTGGACATGAAAAGAAATTCCCCGAAGGTCAAAGCAATTAAACACTGGAACAACCCGTCAACCCAGAGGTCACCCAGGCATCGTCTAATGAGAGCATTCAAACAGGAGGAAACCCTGCACTCATCTCTACTTATTTCTTCACCAGGTTAAATTCCCATTGGAAGTTCTGGCAAAGGGAAGCAATGGGAAAAAATCCATGGGCTCTCCTAGGAATGCTTTTCATTTGGCATTTAATGAAACCTTTATATGTTAAATAGATCTGGGATAGTTGTTGATTTGCTTCTTCCATTAAATCCTTTATACTGAAAGACCAGCAAGAAACCCAGCTCTATCATCTTCAGTAGCTTTTTCTTTCTTCCTCCGTATTAACTTTAACAGCTAATATTTGGTGGTTGTGAGTAGATTCATAGTTAATTGTTTCCAAGAGAATTTGTGTGTTTACAATCTAGAAAAGACTACTACATAAAGCAATTTTAGAAGAACACAATCCAAAAGAAGCAGAATGATTATACAAATGTGCGAAGACTTTATTGCACTTTTAATATTCAATCATATCTTTTCATAATTTGGAAATCTCACTGATAGGATGGATTCATCACTAAAAATTTGGAAATTCTCTGTGCTGCCCTAACCTTCTAGAAGCAGATATAATGAGATTTATAAATACTTCTCATCTAAAACAGACTTAGAAAAGTGTTCGCTAAGCCCACCCAGTTTTGTGGAAGGAGTCATGTGGGGCAAGTGCTACAAACATCTGTGAGCTCCAAATTTGATTTCATTAACACTGCCCTCCCTTGCTTTCCCCTCTTCACATCTTTTATTTTGTATGAGTAACTGCTAAATGTTGTGAGGTGGTAATGATCTGTTTTTATAATTTCCATAGGCATTGCCCTGTTTTAGCACAGGTGCTTTTGCCACAAACATAGCCAAAATAAATAAAGGTGATCTTTGTAAAAGATTGTCATATTTAATGTTTTGGTATCAGATGGTTAGAGAAAAGACCAGATAAATATTTCGGGTTTTATATCATCATCCTTCCAAAGACTGAGGAGTTTGAGAACAGAAAATAGCTCCGAACTCATGGTACCCAATGATTCACCCACAACCACACTAATTTTCCACTGCAAATGATGATAGCACTGCTCTAGCCACATCAAACATCACTTCTGTCTTGCTTTCCTTCAATGGTTGTTGAATTAGAGGCTTCATTTTAATGTATTTTCTTCAGCAGACCAACAGATACATACAGATGGCAGTGATGAGAAAGCTGAGTTGAAAGGTTTTGCTTTCTTCCTCTGTGAAAATGCACCTTGAAACAGTATTCATACTTAACACAAACAGGAGAAAAAGCTTTTGGTGTTCCGAAACATAATGGTAATAGGACATGAAAAACATTTAGAAGCAGAAAAATTCAAAATATATACATTCTGTATTTCTCTGAGTCAGAAATCCCGCAGAAAATTTGCTTCAGAGGAGGCTGCCAGCATCGCCTCTTTCCTGCCTGCTCACTGCCTGGCTGGACCCATTGGGGTGGTCCCTTCTGTATGTTCCTTGAGTATTTTTCTAGAGGAATTGGGTTACAGACGTGGCACACTCATTAATATCGTGGATGAATAAAACAACTCAGCATTGTTTTATTTCTGAGAAGCTGTTTATGTCCTACCTGCGCTTCTGCAGGACCTCAGTACGCGGCCGGTTCTACCCCGCCAGCAGAGCCCAGTTTCTCCCTGGTTTTGTTTTTTGTTGCTAGGATTATAACATCCTGTGCAAAGATATTGAATTTATGGATACTTGAAGGAAGGGCTAATATGAGCCTTTGAAAGAGGCAGGACAAGAGTGCTCAGGCAATGCCTGCCTGCAGGGACTGGTGAGCACCCGGCTACCAGGGACGTAAGGGAATGGAGCAAGCGGCCCTCATTTGGAAATCTCTCTCTTCCATCAGGAGCAGCAAATGGAGGTAACATAACAGGATTTTGTAACTAGGGATGGAACTTCTAATAAATGCCTGTTGCATAGTCATGCCTTCTCAGAAATTAGTATTTGTTCCATATCACATGGAAGCCAGGCTGAAAACTACCTGCGATGTTTCTGCTTTATTGGAGCCAGGAACCTAGGCAGCGACACGAGAAAGGATTTCTCCTTTCCCAGATTCCTAACTACAAATCCGAGGTGAGGACTAAATAATCTTTTCCAACAGATTCCATCAGGAAGAAAAAAGAGATTTTTTTAAGAGTAATCTGACTTTATGTTGACAGAGATGGACACAGACACCAAATGATCTCAGGGCCAAAACTAAAAGAAGGATGTAGCTTGATCAGCAAAGTGTCATGGTTAATAGTATCAAAAGCAACGAAAATAATTAAAAAGCAATAGGTCAGTCACATTGCCATGCTCTGATGACTGTAATAAATAATTAAAAATTCAAAACAATGCAGCCTCAGTATTATGGAAATCAAACCGGACTTTAGGGAAATTTTTTGTGACTAAATGAAGGGTCAGACATCTCTCCCCTCATGCCCCTTGAAATCCTTCTCCAAGGTCTTAGGAATGGGAGGTGAGAAAGAAGGTGATCATTCAGGATGATTAGGAGAAAACAGCAACTTATTTATGGTAAAAGAATAATAGCAGCACAATTCAAAGCAGACAAAGAGTATCACAAACAAGGTGTAGGATTGTCCATGTTGGAATAAAATGATCAAACACTCACAAGAGGTGTTGTTTGCACTTGTGGGTATATTGGATCTGGGTCGTATAAAGCTTCTGCGTGAACTTAATTTGCTGTCATTAACTCCAAGGATATCGATGGAGCGACTCCAGCACATCAAGTTAGCGATACCTCTGCCCAGATTTTCAAAGTATTGGACTGTAGGGTGAATCTGATCAAGACGAGTCGAAACAATCAGCTCGGAGACGATCACAGCAAAGAGACAGGATATACACATAATTAAAAGGTGACAGAGGAAGGCAGCAAAATTTTCTGCAGAACTTTCAAAAAGGGGTTTTGCTGTGTAACTAAAAGAGCTCTTGATCAATTTGAAGGAACTTAATGAGATGTGAAGGCTAGCTAGTCTTCGCTTTCTTAAAGTGACAATGTCAAATAGTCAGAGTGTATTGATATCTTACTACACTATATAAATGAAGTTGAAATTTAAGCCATGTTTCATTTTCCCCTATTCATTTCTAGAAACACAGAAAAACAAGTCTCCCATGATGATGAAATACCGAGTCGCTAAAATCAAGGATGAAGTTACCATTGATTGAATGTTGTCCAGTGCATTTTCCTGGGCTGGAAATAAAAAGTAAAGTCAGTCTAATTCCACTGACAAGTCTCTAAAGGACATATGAGAAAGAAAACTTCAGCAAAGGCCCCTCAGACGTTCCTAGCATTACCCTTTGAATTTGATAGTAAGCAAATTAGCAAAATTTCAAAAATAGAGACTCTATCACACCTGGAGATCTGCTGTGAAACTGTTAGAGAGGAGAGCTGGACCTAAGTCTCCTACATGCCAAATGGGTGCTTAACTTCTGGCTCTCCCTGGTGACCTCCTGGTACAAGTCCATGTATTTACCCACAATAACTGTTGTGAGGTTTTAGCTTTTTCATAACAAAAGTTTTCATGACATGATAGTTTTATCATATTTTTCATGTCTCATCCTTCTGCCATCTACCTTCTTGCCTTTTTCTCTTGGCTTCATGTAAGCTACATTTCCCTATTTCATATATTCTTTTTTTTGCTCTTTTATGTTTGCAGTTCAGCAAGGCCATTTTATTTCCTTCTCTCTTGGTTTATTGGACTCTCCCATCAGCAGATATTACCTGGTAAAGAGGTTGGTGCATTGCATTACCCTTCCTAGCTATTGAGCCACTTACTGCCTTTTGCTGGGGCATTCAGCCTGCTCTGCCTCTTGGATGATCCTTCTGCTCTCAGTACTCTGGTATCCACTGACTTCTCTTGGTGCAAATCAAAACCGATAGAGAATAACACCATAAGCAAGGAATGGGGTTCTAATGAGCCATATGAAAGGCAGCTTATGGCTGTATAGGATCCATACAACAGGAACTTTGATGTACAACATGAATCTGATTCACAAGGCAAAATTACTGAAGCTTACCTGATCAATTCTACTAACTGACGCACTTGTAATAAGTGCCTGCAGGCTACTGCCTGGGGACAGGTTTTAGGCTTCCAGTGAGAGAGAAAAAACAAGATTATCTACTATCTGTGAGTTTCTCAGACATGCAAATGAAGTCTAAATGTGCCTGGGATATGACAGGGCTGAGGTTTAGGGGAAAGCAATTGTAAATATAAACTCCCTAGGAGTGGAAGTACTGGGTATCATTTCTTGCACTTTGGGTATTGTAGCAGTATCCAATCATCTCAGTTGCAGGTCATGGCTCTGTTAGCCTCGGCACAAATAAATGCCAGCCACCTTATCTAATCTGCTCTTGGGATATGTGACACTTGCCACCCTTTATTCCCACAGCAGCCCCTGCTCACTTGCTTGTCCTACTGCCTTGGCTGCCGCTTGGCTGGGGTGGGTGGCGGAGAAAGTCCAAGGTCAGGCTGTTCTTACAACTGGGTTGGAAAGAAATGCCAAAGCTGAGGCTAGGAAAATCCCCACGGGCAAGTTCTACCTCTCTTGCGAACAAACGGGAGGAGAAGTGGCACCAGCCACGGCTTCCCTGTGGCTGATGCCTCCCAGCCTTGGCCACCATGGGCAGCAGGAGCAGGAGGCAGTGGTGGTTGAGTGCTGCTGGCGTGGACAGGCAGCAGCTCATGGGCACTGCTCTTTGCTCCCCCACTGCTCCTGGCTGCCCTGACCTGGTTAATTAGCTGGGTCATTTCACTGTCCGTGACAGTGGACAACCCTATTATCTTCACCTGGGTTTGGGGCCAGCAGCAATCAAGTGAATCTGAAAGCCAAAATGCAGACAGAGGAGCATGTTAGATGTCTTTAATAAGGAAATCAGAGCTTACAACTGGTCTTATCTATAGTTAACAAGTAGGAAATAAAGCTACAGATGCATTTTAACTTGAATCTGAGCTTCTAAGATTGTCAAAGGAAAAAATATCAAAATCCTTTCTGATTTCAAAGGCACATTAATCAGTACTTTTACAGACACAAAAAAAAGCTGTTAAATTGAATGGTCTATTCAAGACTGGTGCCTAAATACAATTTAACAATTTATTACTAGAATGGAGGAATCAAAAATCTCTTAACCAAAATTATGAGTTATAGAATCATTGGTCTTGTATTAAAATTTAACAACAATAAGGAACAGAAACACGTAGGACCAAATTGCACATTTGTCCTTGAATTCAGTCGAGTTCCTGTCAATTAATACTTTCTACAGAAGGCAAATTTGGTTAAAAATGTGATTGCTGGTAGACAGCACAATATACTATTTTTTTTATTTCATATATCACTTTTCAGCTATAGCTCCCCAAAAATGCATCCTTGACACTCAGGATCTTGATTGTGACTTTGATGTCAGCAAATCTGTAAAAAATATCAAGACTTCTGTGAAGATTTTGAGTCATTAGCAGGAATATGTGTGTCTCAAACCCATAAGGCACAGGAGATGTAACAAGCACAGTAGGTCAGGTTCACTGCTGATAGTGATGACGATATAAATAACAGCTCAGATGAGATCACATACTGGTATAAGTGGTAAAAGAGATAATATACCTATTCCGAGTTAACTCATCCTATGAAACTGAAACATGAGGATCACCACTGTTGGACGAGGACTCCACATAGACATGAACTAATAAAAACATTCCCTCCACTAAGATATTTTTTGTTGTAACCTTTAAATGTCACCATCACTGCATGGAGAGAGCATCTCTTTGTATCATACACAACAACCTGACGGATTTTCTACTGCAAAGCAGAAAAAGCCCGATATAGTTGCAGAATGTTGTCAATGTGGAGACTTTTAGAAATTTCATAATTCTCTTCCTTGGGATCCATCCCTTGGTCCTCTAGCTTTCTAGCTGTCTTTGTAAAGGTTATTCACTGTGGCAACTGTATAATATTTTATCACATGGGTCTATCTAACAAGTTCATAGATGCTGTAGAAGTTATCCTGGACCTAAGATTTTGTTCAGCCTTCCAGCCCATTCAATTGTTTGGATTTTTCCCAAGAAATTGATTCATAGGAAAACATCTCCTGTCTGTTCCCACAGCCTAGCAATGTTATTCGCAAATCAGTTCTCCTAACCTGTGATTGCTTTTTATTTAAAGCAAAATGATTTGTTGGAATTTTAATTCAAGGTAAAGTAGTAAGATAAGGAGAAATCTGATGCCTTGCCAATAAGCATCAATTAATGTGGCAATGCTACAAGTAGAATCAGAAAAGTGCTGCTATTCCAGTTTGTCCTCAAACAGATGTAGCAAGATATACTGACCCTCAAAATAAGAGGTTTTGCACCTCTTTTTTCATGGTTTTTGGAAAAGGTATTTTCTCTGAGTAAAGATAATTATTTGCTCTATAAACAAGAAGATTTACAGAAATGTATTTCCTATTGCATAATGGTTTCTGGCTGGATCTGCTTGTGTCCAGGACAGCTCAATCTACAACTAAGGCTGGAGCATTTCTTGCTCTTGGATAATGTCTTTAGCTTCACATGATGGACATGCATCTTGCAGCCTTCTTCTCTAGGCCACCAGCTAGGCCAGTGCCTGCCTCTTTTTGCCTGTTTTCATGAAACACTTTGATTTAAGAATGACTTTGAAATCGTGCAATTGTTTGAGCCAGAACTGCTAATGAATTCACAAGGGAAGTGGAGGTGAGGGGAGAAAGATTTCTCTCTTATACAGACACAGAGAGTAATATGTGTAAAGTGAGCATGACTGTGAAGCCTTATTTTCTTAAGAAACTAGATTCCGACATTTCCATTGACTTTGCAGAGGTCTAAGCCAGGAACACTGCCAGACAGATCGGACACTGTGACAGATGGGTCAGATTGATGCTAGAATTACTTTGGGAATTATAATGAGAGCTGAGGCCCAGCTTACACTGGGCATCACCCATGTGAACCATACAAATATTTCATGGCTGTGCAGAGTAAATCTGCAGGGCACTGCAGGAATGTGTTGGGTAGTGCAGCTGGGTGCATGACTGGTGCAGAGCGTTACAGTTGTAGTTTCCATGTCACGTTGCCTCCAGTTGACATGGGAGCAGGGAGCAAAGGGGTGGCCTGGGTGACGGAGGCAGAGCTAGAGCTCCTGGCTCCAAGGGTTAAGCAGCGAGCGAAGCCGCCCGTGCCAAGGGGATGGTGAATGAGCGAGTGTCGGCGTTCCAGCAATGACAGGGATTCCTTTCCCAGCCTGCCCCCGGGATTCCTTAGGCAGGAGGAGGAGGGAGAAAAGGCAAGTCCTTTCTCCTGCCCGGGTACAGCGGGGCACGGAGCAGCAGCCTCCCCTGCCCACACTTCCCCTCCTCACCCCCGTGGCTGCTGCAGCAGTTGTAAGACATGCAAATATGTTTGCTAGGCCTGGCTTTCATTGAGGAAAAGAAAACAGGATGCAAGTGAGGACAATCACCTAAATGAGACTTGCTAAGCAATGTGCTTCAGCCACGTTGGACCAAATAGAAAGACAGACTGAGATCATTTTGAAAATTTGGCCAATGTGTTTCTTCAAGCAGAATAAGCAAGAAGGTGATTGTGGCTAATAACGCTTTTCTAACCTTGTCCTCTGGGGCTTTCAGCATGCCGTGCAGACATTCCTCACATCTCCTAAAACTCACCTCTGTCAATGGGAAGCATTAGCCCATATCCTCCAGGAATCTGTAGCCAGGACAGGAAGCAGAATAATTTGACTAATTAATTTGCCCTTTCACACCTGTACCGTTCTTTCCTTTTGCTCCAAATAGTTTCAGAACATTAAATTGTAAGGCATCCTCTAGGGCAGCTTTTAATACCCTGATCCCATTGAAGTGTATCATGTCAACTGAAATCAAAGGACTGTCCTCAGACTAAGGTGTTGTGTGAAGCTGTCCTCACTTGGCTTATGATCAATAGCCCACAATAATGTTTGGGCCAAGAGATTACAGACATTAATCTTGCCTCAGACTGATTTAGCATCATTACCCAACGTAATATAAAGTCTGTGTAGGTTTTTGCAAATGTAAATCAACTTAACAAAATGATCTTTTTCCTGACATCTTTTAAAATCCCCTTTTCCTTTTCTTGGGGAAGAAGAGGAGCTTACCAAAGAGGACATGGTTTGAAATGCACTTTTCTCTGGTGTATTCCATGTTCTTTGTGAGTAAATCCTTTAGGAATCTGCTGTTGAAGCTCCATGATTCCTTTGAAAACAGACCTTTGTTTTCTTCTTTTTCATATAGAGGAGGTTTGAAGGCTCTGCCGACTGACGGAGTGGCGTGCCAGCTTCCTGCCAGCCACGCTAAGCACACTGTTTGGGTGTAGCAATACTTAACAGGTACACATTGATAGAATTTTGACACAATATGGAGGATTAATATGAACTGGGTGCTTGATTACTTCAGTATTACTCAGTAAATAAGGCATTACTTCTTAAGTGCTTGATGATAATTAGGATATTGTATGCTACCAGCTTTTTCTCCACAAAATGTTAGTTTCTCCACAGTGATGCACGCCTGTGAGTGTATTTTCTTGACATTTCTGCACATTGCATCAGGACATTCACCCCAAGTATAAATGCAGCAGGAACAAGATTCCTATTGTTTCATGCAATGATTAAAAATGACTCTGCCTACATTAGAAAGCAGTAGGGTCTAGGAAGAGGGTGGGTCTAGGAAGAGGAAGTGGGTTTTTAGAGTCTAGTTCCTGAGGATCTGATACCCACATTATATATATTTGAAGGGATTTTCCTTCAGACTAGTTGAAGTCTGATCCCATGGACTCAATGTTCAACGGCATTTGCAGCATCTCAAGTATGTTCTTGTGGGGCACCTTTGTTCTTCAGGAAGCGTTTCAGCTTGGAGGTGCCCAGTCCTTCCCCTTGTGTAAGCCAAAGCCTGACTTGTGGGGATGAGCGGGAGCTTCATCTCGGAAGTGCACTCCTGACCCAAATCAGACCATTAATACACACACCCGCAGTGCATCTCCTGTGTGACTCCCAAGGCAGCACAGCTGGAATTCCAGGTTTGGTCCTTTGGATGGTCTAGAGGGAATGGATCCATGTGTGAGAATTCGTGATGGTTTCAGGAGTTTTCTGTGCTGTTGTGTACATTTTCAGTTTAAACCTGGATGACACACTTATATCTTCTCAGAAGCAAATCCTCCAGTAGTACATTCTAGATAAAGCTGAGGATGAGATTTATGCAGAAAGAAAACAGTAACGTGGGGCCTGGGGCCTACCTCTGCCCACCTGAGGCATCCCGCTCTAATGACTTTGCTTTAACTTCAGCTGCCTCTCTATGAGAACCAGATGTGGCCAGGCTTTCCAAAGCATATTCAGGTCTGCTGAGGCGTGGGGCAGCAACACATGAGTGAGAGTCTGAGAGCCAGGACATGGCACCGAGGCCGCCCATCAGGCCAGCTCCTGGCAGGAGCTCCCCGAGAGGACCAGAGACCCCGGGCCGAGCTGTGGGGTGCAAGCAAGGGGGTAGGTGTGAGAAACATGTGCCCCACACGCACGGCTTGGTGTGCTGGGGGGATAATCGGTGCTGCTGCGTGAAGAGGAGGGCGCTGCGCCCGCCTACACCAGGGATGCACTGGGACTAAAAGACACAGAGAAGCAGATCTTAGCGGGAAGGAAATCTAGAGACAGAATTATAGATATTACCGAATCCCCAATGCATTTTTAAACTTCATTTTAAAGGGAAAACAATGGGAAAAAAAGCCTCAAAGGCACATATTTAAGTGCTAGTTTCACAGTAATACCTCCTCAGAGATCTGGCTTTATCACTACTGAAAGGAGAAAGCAGAAAATGGAATTGTTTTTGTTGTTCTATCATGTTTGTGACATGACAAAAATGTGGAGTTCTTCTGCCTTTTGCTTTTCACCTTGTTGAACTGCTGTCAGACTTCTGTAAATTGTTTGCACCATAAACAAGCTTTGTAAGTGAAAGGGCAAGTGCTGAGAGAAGGCAAAGGCAGAGATTTTGTATTGAATATTTTCTTGCAGAGATAACTGACTTCGATGTGGACCAGCTTCACCTACTTCTGCTAAGCAAAACCAAGCATCCTTTAAGATGAAGGTATAACGAAGCTGAAACAACAGAAAATGGACCCAGACTATGAATGTATTAGTTTGATTTTTATGCAGACAGCAACATAATTGCAGCTGACCTTTATCACAGAATTACAGAATATTCAAGGTTGGAAGGGACCTCTAGAGATCATCTAGCCCAACCTTCCTGCTCCAGCAGGCACACCTACAG
>JAVCKT010005445.1:33947-54471 GCA_032273925.1 Rhynchotus rufescens
CGTAATTACTTTCTCCACACTGATGGGGTTTGTCATGGACTCTTCCTCCTTCAAAGCAAAAACACTTTTGTTTTGGGTACAAGTATCTCCTCCCTTTGCCTTCCAGAGCATATTTAAGAGTTTTGAGGGAGAGGAAGGGGCATGCCACAACCCACGGACAGCCTATGCTTTCATTTCAAAAAGAGCTTTGTAAGAGGAGCAAGCTAATCTACATAAACCATAAAGACTCATACTGCCTAAGGAGAGCGTAAGTAGGAGTATGGCACAGCTCGTCTGAGATAATTTAGAATGGTCTTTCAGTTCCAGACCTTATCCACACCAGGCTTCCCTTGTGCTAGCCTAGGCACAGGCCAAGGGTGCTGCGGCCTGTTAGGAGCAGCAAGGCTACGACGGCTTTGCTGCTCATCCTGCCTGTGTCCAGTAAATATGGACAGCAACAGCTAGCCCAGCTCTGTGGTGCTTTCCCCGGGCTCTTGGTCTTGGATCCATCCTGGAGCGGTTTGGGTTGCCTCTGGCTCTGGATTTCCCTGCTCTCTGCTGGGCGGAAGGCTCCCATAAAGTGATTCAAAGACCCTGCAAATACCTCCCATACAAACAAATCTGCTTTGCTGGCTAACACTGCATTTTTGTCATCTGCCTTTCCTTTTCAGTGCAACAGGGAAACACAACACAAATTGCTTTTCTAAGCCAACATTAATATGAACTGCATTATCTGCCTCAGTCACTCAGATTACTAACTTCGGCCTTTAGGCCGATTCTTATGCTAGAGATGAGAAAGTTGCACAATAGACATTAGAGAATCCCTTAAAAGAAGTTAAAAAAAAAAAAAAAAAAGCCACAATCCTTCATTGAGGAGCAGAAGCAGCTCCAGGCCGGCTGAGATGCGGTCACATGAGGACCCACAACAATGAGCGCACAGTGTCGGAAAGCTGAGGCCGCTGAACTTTATGTCACTTCCCCACTGCAGCATTACTCACAATTTATGGCTATACTCGCCTTTCAACCTTTAAAACCTTTTCCCAAGTATTTGCAGCATTCTCACATAAATATTGCTACAATAAGTAACATCAGCGTTTAGTAGCTGTTTTTCAGGGATAACCGTGTGACACTATTATGGCGTCCCATTAAACCGGCTGCAGTGTGGGGAAGGTCTAAATCAAATCACGCCGACCAACGGTAACATTTACACATATACAAGAGAACAATGGACGGGGAAAGTTTATTCTGGGCTTCAAGACACAAATGACAGTTTTGTTCCCTTTCATGGTTACGCAAGATGTCTGTTTGGTGAAATGACCCAGAGTGGACACAGACTGGCATTTACATTTATGGGCCGCATGCTGCCTTCTCAGGAAAAAAAACCCCTACATTACAAAATGCTTTATATTTTTTTAAGAGCAAGAACCTTATTTCAAAGGGCCAGGGAATGCTGTCTTTTCATTAAAGCTATCAAGTGCTGCGTAATGATTAGTAAGAAATTCCTTGCCAGAACCGTTCACTGTCCAAAATATATTACAATGACTAAACGTAAATGACAGATAGTTAACTTGTATATAGATATGTGCTTAATTGCCCTCCTGTCTCAAAGAATGCACTTAAGCATATGCTCATTTAAACACATATGCTTCATTTCTGTTCAGGTCAACGGGATGTGAGCATGTGCTGAAACATAAGCAAATGCTTAAGTGCTCTTCTTGACTGGGGATGCTTTTCCGAGGCAAGGCTGAAAAAGTCTTCTGGAAATGGCCTTTGGCTGCCCCACCTCTTGCTGCAGCTGCTTTGATGGAGCGTTGCTGTCCTCCTTCCTCCAGACCAGCCTGCTCACCTCTCCACAGAGGAGTTTTTGGAGCTGATATCAAAGAGGCAAACCCCGTTGCCCTATGCTATAATGAACCTTGCAAGTCTGCCCGAAGCGAGGAGTGGTGGAGCAGACACAGAGGTCTGGAGGAGAAGAGAGCAGAAGGGCAGCCACACAGAGCGATCCGCTGAATTGGCTGGAAACAGCTGGAAACCCTCTCAGCCACCCCCTGAGCAAAGCAGGGCTTGACTCCAGGCTTTGGGCTGCCCAGCCGACCGTCTGCTGCTCCGAGTGACCTCCTAACCGGGTGATAAAACCGAGCACGGACCCGTGCGCGTGAAAGAGCCGCGCTGCCCGGCAGTGTTTTCAGATGCACTTGGGAGCTGTATCTGTTGTGCGTTATCAGTTTAATTAAGATAAGGATATGGAGTTTATGCTTTATTCCCATAAATGACAGGGCAGGGATATGAATGATTTATATGGTATTAATTGTGCTTGGGAAGCGCAGGTCTGTCAATATGCATAAATAAAAGTACCATGTGAATCCAGTAAGGGAATAAAAGCTCCAGATCTGTTTTTTTTTATTTATTTATTTTTTTTTAAGCAGCTTTCTGAAATTCCAACTGTTTTCAAAACAGTAACATGCATCGGGCAAATAGTTTGATGGGGCAGAGGTCAGACCACCTGGGCAATAATTAATAAGCCCATGTATTCGGCCAACTTTGGGGAGTGAGTTGGATGCAGAGAGAGAAGTCTTGCTCCTGCAGGTAATGTGTTTGCCTGTGACGGCAGCAGATTATTTGTTCTTTTTTCTTCCCTGACACCGAACTAAAGAATGCATTGTGGGAAAACCGTCCTGACACATGACACTGTGCAAAGGAGGATCACAGCGTGAGACAGCATCAAGGGGCTTACTTGGCCTTGATGCACTCTTGCACAGCATGGGGCTCCAGAGATGAGTGTCTCTTCCAACTGAAGCACTGGTGCAATTTGCACAACTCTCATGAGAGCGCACGGTGAAGCTGCTCTCAAAGCCCTCATGTAAACAGGGCTGCAGAAAGAAAGGGAGAGTGAAAGAGCCTGCACTGTGCACGGGAAAAGCACAAAAGGAGGTAGTTCAAAAGAGGCTGGCAAAGAAGGAGGGAGCTGGGGAGAGTTGTAGGGTGGGAAGGGGGCAGAATATTTAATCCAAATATTAGAAGCAATAGGGAAAGGCTTAGATCTGCAGTCCAACGGCCAGCACAGCTGTGAAAGGAGCGGTCAGAAGAAACCAAGTATGGGGAGACACTGGATGGCAATGCACAACTAGAGATTTCTCTTTCTGGGCGAAACTGCAATTGAAATGTGCTCTAAAGAGGCTGCGCCTCAGATGTGCAGCCCTTAAACTTCTTCAAAACCTCCTAAGTTCAGATAATAAGTTTGCATAAAGAGGAAGAGAGGGAGGAGGAAAAAAAAAGAACGCCGGAGCCCTCTCTAAGTGCTCCTCGCTAGCCGGTCTCTGAGCACCAGGCCCTCCTGTACGCACTCTCCCTTGCTGCTCCTGCTTATCATAATATGCCACTTTTGCGCATCAAATTTACATTTCAAAAATGCTGTATCGCTGCTCTAAAATTAATTATTAATCTTTCATCAGTCCCTTCCATAGATACATTTTTAACTTTGATTTTGCTACCCATTTGGGGGAGGGCTGGGAGGGGGGACGGGGGGGGGGGGAGAGAAGATCCTTTAATCTTGTCACTTTTCTGCTGGGCTCTCCTCGCGTGTGCTGCTACTTCCAGCCCCGCATGTCCCACAAGTGCTCCGGAGGTGCAACCGCCAACTTCTCGCTCTTAAAAGAAGTTTTGCTCACTCCGGAGAGCGGGGAATTTCTGCCTGTCGGGGTTTGATCTGCGGATGAGCGACTGCTCCTTTTGTTTGACCTGGCATTTGAGTTAAACTGTACCGATTTGTCGAGCCCTAGGCTAAATGGCTGGTGGATTATAGATCCATGTGGGGAGAGAGGTCTGGGTAGAGTTTGCATGGTCACCCCAAAGTACCTGGGCATTTATCCATCCACAGGCTCATTGCGGGGACTTGGATGGGCCAAATAATGGTTATTATTTGCTGCAAAACACAAGCAAGCACTGAGGGGCAACCATTTGTTTTTAGTCAATGGGAAGAGTAAATGATGGTCTTGCCTGTAGTGGAAAGAGAGAGAACTATGTGTTGGACGGATGCTGGGCTTTTTATCTTTCTATTTGCATACATGGTCAAAGAAATATGTACTATTTTCAGTGGATACTTTGCTGCTATGTGCTGGGCATATGTGCGGGTGGACATCTCTCAGGATGTTGGACTTGGTCAGGGCTGATTGGAAATCGATAGACTATCACTTACAAGAAATCGGATAAAGTACAAGGGAAAAATAAAGCTGAAAATCCAGAGCAAAACACATCACACTTGTTTTCCACCCCACCTCCTCCCTTGCATGCAGCATCCAAAAATTGCACTGGCCCGTATTGCAAATCTAGGGCTGTGGCTGTTCCTGGGGGCTGTGCGCAGGGTGTGTGACCCCCCAACCCTTTCCATCCATAGTGCCAACAAGCAGATCCGCGCCAAGCAGCGCGTGCCGCAGCACCCGAGGTTAGGCTGCACTTGGGCTCCAACAGCGGACGCGGGCAGCAGCTCTCCCCGCACACCTCCACGTAAACATCGCTGCCTCTTCCCGCCCCGGCGGCAGGAACTGAGCCAGGGAAGCCGCTGCCGGTGCCGGGCAGGCAGAGCCGCCGCGGGATGCGAAGGGAAGCGCCGCTCACGCGCGGCTTCCCGCTCGTCTGCCGCGCGCCCAGCGGAATCCGGCAGCGCGTCCGCGCCCCGTGAGCCGCTCCGCGCAGCAACGCCACGATGCTGCCCTCATACTGGGCAGGCTTTGATTTCAGCTCGTTGGACTGATTGTACAGGCACCTGTAATTGTGTAGGATAATTCGGGTGCTACAGAATGCCCATTCTGTGTATGATGCCTCCGCAAAATGCTGGAAATGTAATGATTCTTGCTGCACATTCTCATTTGGAGGATGCAAAGCAAGAGCAGGTAACTGTAGCTATAGGTCTTATTTCTTAAAAATAAACAGTGATTATGTGGTTGTGTTACACGCTGTTAAGTGCATTGAATTCCTGATAGCCAAATAACAATAGCTAAATCATGTAGCTCCAGAGTGAGAGGTAACTGTGGTTTCAGGAGGAATGTAGCTCATGCAAAAATCCGATATTGGCCTTGGGAAATGTCCCTTTTTGTCCACGTAAGAGCTGAATAATGTTTGTGGCTGAAAATGCTATGGATACTTAATCATGCACAAACTCTCCTCAACCAAAATATGGGCTCTGCTTTTAAATGAGGAGCCCTCTCTGCCTGCCCAGCTCACCAGCCTAGCTGCAGAGCTGCACGTCTTAGAGAAAAGAGGTGGGAAGACTTTACTTGCCTTTAAATGCTTTTGCTTCCTTTCTGCAATCCTACATTATTTTTTTTCACTTTTTCAAGTATTAGCCTTAGACAACTTTTTTCTTTTCCAACAGGCCCAGGATACTCCCTTGGTCTTTTGTTTTACTGCTTGGAGCAGGTTGTCCCAGTAGAATGAGGCTGTAAAAACAATTCCTGATGAAGAGACACATGGCTGGAGCAGGCAGGGAAAACAAGTGCTGGCCTGAGCTTTTCAGCACTGGAGAGGAAAGATCTTTGGAAACACAAATTGCTCAGCAGCACTTAATCCATTTGTCCCATCTGCACAACATCCATCTCACTAGGAGAGTGCTTGGTGGTCCAAACCCAGCATGTTCTTGTCCCAGAAATGTTGTCTTTTTCATGCCACGAGCCTTTGCAGAGCTAGTGTTGGCCAGTGCTACACTCATCCCCTCTCACTGCTGGCCCCTTCAAGGCAAGCAACAACGGAACGAGTGGCTTTTTTCATGTGGGATCTGAGTAGTGACTTCTGTGCCTCCTGCTGCTGGTTGATGGTCCATGGTGGTGGACACCATGGGCTAGGGCAGGCCACATGGTTGGCTCCAGGATCCTGGCGAGGGTAGGTGTAGGTTTGGTTTTCTTCCAGTGTTGGCAGTAATTTTGCATTCTGAGGCACGGACCTTGTGCACAACACTGCCTGACAATGAGGTCATAGTGTTTATGGGGGTTTTATGGGTGTTTATGGGCAACTCTGAGCACTACTCCTTGGGGAAAGGAAACATTGACCTCACAGAGCGCAGGCTACACTAAAGTCTGATGAGAGGTCCCATGGCTGCTAAGACATTTTCATGGAGCCTGCCTGATGTCAGGGAGAACTACCGAGTTTTCATTCCTGGCATGAACGGCATCAATGGTAGCTCCCAGAAGCCCTTTTCACCCAGCACTGGGATGTGCTACCCTGCTCCTTGAGTCACTCCATCTGCAGGGAGCCTCATGGTGTCGTCATTTACCTCTTTGCAAAGTGCACAGATGTGACAAGTGGCAAGTTTCTGCAGCTCCTTGCTGTGCCTTTCACCCCATCCTTCCTTCCTGCATTGACCTATTGTCTGCAGCACTTCTAGTTACAAAGAGTTGTGATCACAGAAGGCTTGGACTGAAATAAAGCTGCAGAAGCCACAGGAGTACAGCAGATGTACAGCAGCAAGCAGCTCAGGAAAGGCAGAGGCGTGCCTAGTCCCCTCTAGGGACCAAGATGTTAGTGTCCCCTCCAAGGGACACTGGAGAGCTAACATGAACATCCAGTAAGTTATCTGGTTGGTTTCTGTGTTGAAGTAATTGCCCTATAGCTGACGCATTGGAAGCTCGCATCCTAGCTTATAAGGTCAGCATCTTCTTTGGCTCAAATCCTTGCCAAACTATTTGTAAAGTAGTGCTCATACAACTAGGTTAGAAAGGTGGATTAATTAGAGGACCAGATCTTGAATACAAGGACTAAAGAGAGTTCTCGATCTCACAGGCCCCTTTTTTTTTCTGGGGTGAGTGTAAGCTTTGCCTCAATGGAAGAGTGAGAAGAAGGAGCGTTACCTGCTTTTGTAGTTCATAACTGTAAGTGAGCTTCTGGTTGCTTGGAGAAAAGAGGAAAGTGGATCAAGGATATTTTGCATGTGTACATACCAACCTGGTCAAAGTTTAACATCTCTCCATTCCAAGCCCCTTCTGCTTTCTCGGGCAGGAAAAATAAGTCCTTGTGATGTTAACACCTGCTTGTGCTCACTGCTACTTCAAACTCCCCTAAATATGTGAGTGCCGTGGAAGGGCAGTTACTGAAAGATGGTGTCATGTTCCTGTGCATGGTTTAACAAAAGATGCCACCTCTGTCCAAAACATTGTCTCACATCATTGGTCCTCAGATCTTCTTACCTTCGCTGGTTCCTTTGGCTCCATTTGCCCCATCCTCTAGGAAACGCTGCTTTGAGTCCATGCAGTTGTGAAGAGCCTTGAAAAGAAACTATAGCAGCAAAGTCAGAGCAGTCAGTCTTAAAACCATACCACAGATGGGAATATCATCAGGAACGAAGAAGTGATACCCTCTCTGTGTGTCCACTCTGACAAGGGAAGAGCGAATGTCACCTAATAAAGACATCTCACTTCTCCTGAAAAGTCCTGCAAGAATAAACTGGCAGTTAGGAGATAAAATATATTTTAGAGTGTCCAAAATCAAAAGCAACCCAATTGATATCCAGGTCCAGCTGGAGCTTGTGGAGACACACGACATCACTGTATGTACCCTGCCACCACCAGCAGACAGTGTTTTGCTTCCTCCTGAAACGCCAGGGCAATCTGTCTGCTTCATCTAGTGTGTGTTGAACGGAATGGCCAACAGCAGCAAAACAATGTTTAGCTGCTGGCTAAAGCACCTTTTCTATTTGCTCTGATAACTGCAGTTTCATGCACTGCATTGCCTGCCCTGGTGTTTTGAAGCAGTAATCTCCCATGAACGTCACAGTTGCCTGCCTGAAGTCTCAACTCCACTGCCTCAGAGCATGCAGTGAAGGCAGCTGCCTTGTGAGCTGTTGGACTAGGCTGTGTGCTAGTCTTTTTCTTCGTCTTTTTTTTTTTTTTTTCCATGCAAATCAAACATTTTATTCTCTTTTGCCCATGCTCTACCATGCTATTTTCTTGCTAACTACATTATTCTCTGCAGTCTCAGGAGTCCCCTGGAAAACAAGAAGTGCCAGTGTTAGTGGGACACTGGCATTTATGCTTTATTGGCCACAGTTTTTGCATGGGTATCTCACTAAACCTGAACAAACAGGTCGTGCCTGGCCGTACTCACACATCGAATATCAGCAGCTCTGGGATCTCACTTTGCTTCAAGCCGCCCAAATTGTTATTAAAAAAAAAAAAAAAAAAAAAAGAGTATTACTTTCCTGTACTGCACTTTTCAGCCTCAGATCCCCCAGTGCTCTGCCTGAGACATCTCATGTATTAATTCCTTGCCTACCCATCTCCAGACTGAGAGCATTGCTGCTCCCGTCCCACAGAGGAGAATCGGCAGCTTCCCTGCCTCTGGGATGGTCCATGGTGCCGGGGCAACCTGCAGCGCAGTGGGAAGTTGTGCCTGACACGGTAAGCAAACCTAGGCATGGTAGCCTGCAGAAGAGCTCTTGGGGGCTATAGAGCTGGCATCACTATTTGCCCCTTAAAGTAGTAATAGAAAGCTAATTAGAATGGCCAGTAAAGAGTACAAAAGAGGATGAAAAAGAAAAAAATGAGTGAAAATGGAGTTTCATTTACCCATACAAATAGACAAAGAGGTAACACTTGGACAGCAGCAGAGGGGTTTGAAACAGCTTTCGGTGCATTCAATCTATTCAGTCTTTGCTTTTGGTGGAAAAGATCACATATATCATCTTACATTGTTTATTGTTCTAAATAAAGACCTACACTGACGGAGCTCTCACACAGACTTCAGACTCTATTGTATTGACTTCTCACTAACACTTATCAGCTGAAACAACAAATAACAGCATGGAGTCCAGAACAGTGTATTTTACGGTATCAGTAGAAGATTGGGAGTGGGGGGAAATACAAGGTTTTTGTTTAAAATAGTAGGAAAAAAAGAGATGATAGCGTAACGGCCATCAGTCTTTTGGTAACTGGAGCCTTTCTAGTTGAGTAGAGGGAGATACCAACAGACACAAACCTTGCAAGGCTCGAGCTTGGTCGGTTCAGGTCCTTCCTAGTTCCAGCTGGTGCTGGAGTCTGATGCAAGAGAAGTCCTGCTGGGACTTGGAAAGCATAAAAATGACATGCAAGATGGAAGATCTACTTCTCTTGGAAAGGATAAAAATTACATGCAGGATGCAAGATCTGCTTCTCTATAGTTTCCTCTATAGTTTCTCAGACTTTTGTCCTGGGAGAAAAGGTGTGGGATTGCCCGAGTATTATAGAGGATGCCACTCAGGAGGTGAATGACAGAATTGAGTCATTGTCTTCATTTTATTATGTCCCACTATTAAAGGTAAAGCTGCCTGGTAGGACGTGGAGAGATTCTGATAGTTTTCAGTCCACAAAACAGTCAAGAACTATCAGTGGTCAATATGGCAAGTAGTCTTCCATTTGTCTTTGATGTAACATACGTCAGGCTGTAAGGGCCACTCCACTCTGCAGATCCCTTGTGGTCATATGGGGTGTCATTCTGATCGTATAGGGTGTCATTTTGAGACAAGAGTGAGACACTCTATGTAATCTGCACACAGGGATCTGCAGATGGAGTGACCTTTTCCCTGCAAGTGTCCTAGGGATCAGGATGCCCATCACTAAGAGAAATTCCCTATCGTCCCTTCTTTCAGAACTGCAAGGGCCCATATCAGGATAAACGGTATGGCCAGCTAACAAAAGAAGCTATAGGAGAGCATCTGTATATATCACACGTTACAAATAGCAGCGAAGGAAAAGGGTGAGGTCAGGAAACAGAATAAAAGGAATTGTGTTCCTAATCCCATATTCTTTTCTGCTCATAATGTTCTGGATTCTACATAATTTCCCTGCATTTGGAGGTGTTGTAATATGGGTTTGAAAACTGGCCCTAAAGGAGTTGGTATTTTTTTTCTCCTTGACCAAAGATCTGGAATGAAATATAGAAAGTTTCAGGTGGATCCAACACTTTCATAAGGAAATCAAAGTAGATTTCATTGTTCTTGAATACAGTGATACAAATTCCTTTCCTGATTTAGCAGTAAAGAGAATTAATAAATAAAATAAGAAAATACAACTGGAATGGGTCTCTGGGTCACTGATCCAAGCCCTTTGTCTCTAACTTCAGTGCTATATTTTCCCTTTCATTAACTCATCAGGCTCTGACAACAGCAGTGTTTTAGCTAGACTTGATAGCTTTCACCCACAAATGAAAGTCACTTCCTCAAGGCTATTCCAAGATAATGGCAGGATAAAATCCAAGAATCTTGAGTCTCAGTTAGCTGCTCTGTTATAATACTGAAAAAACAACAGATCTGAAATAATGTTGAATTGGAGAAGGTGGATCATGCTCGTGGGCTATATAGGGGAAGAAAATTGTATTTTCTTTTTCCAATTCACTGGAATCCTCATGAGAGAACAGGGACCAAGATAAAAGCCCAGCAAAGACAAACAAAGCAAGAACTCCACCTCTTCTTCAAAAGATGTGAAAATAATGTTAACTGGAGATGGTTTTGTTTTGCTTTTGCTTTCTCTACAACACAGAGAATGTTAATGAATTGCACTGTTAACTGGGACATAATCTTGTCTGTAAGGGAGCAGGGGAAATTTAGATGTGTGACTATCTCTCATAATGAGAGGCAACTGGGAGTTTTTGGAAGAGATGAGAAATTCGCATGTGGAAATAATAATTATAGATTTTAAAATACTTACTGAGAAATGCTATGGAAGAAACCTCTTTGGTTTTAACAGTGAACCTCGGTAGAAGGGGAATTAGGATACTTGGTGTTAAAATCTGCTCAAGTCCCTCAAAGCGTTCATGAAGATCTGATGCTTTGGCTGGTGCACTTGAGTTTGTTTAGTTGATACAAATCGTATTTTCAGGCAAATTTGTACATATGTTCCCAGATGTCAGCCAGATGATACAGGGATATTTTGATTTGGAAGCTTTTTTTTTTCTCTCTCCCTCTCTCTCTTTTTTTTTTTTTTTGTTTTATTTTAGAAGAAAAGAATTGCTTGTGTGCTGTTTACAGAGATTTCAGCATGATGTCTACTATTTTAGCCACTAACACAGGCAACCGTGACAATCAGAATGTATTTCTTTCCTCCTTTTTCATGCAGACAAGTAAGCAGTCATCAATTATAGTCCCACACATGAAATACAAATTTAGCACTACGGAAATGAGAACTAAAGCAATTTGTACCTTTGCTATTCCAAGGGGATTTATTCTTGCTCTGTTTACTACAAGATATTTCCTCTCTTGAAGTCAAAGTTATATCAATGTCAGTGATCTTAAGTTCAATCATAATAAGAAGATGATACTGTGTTGTTCCTGACATCATCTCCTTGTTACTGGGATTGCTAGTTAGCATATGTTTTAAAACAGTGCTCAAGCATTTGCTTTCTTTGGTTATCACCAAGCTCGTCTCCTTTGAGTTGCTAACATCAAATTTAACAGTAAAAAGAACACTTTAGAAAACCTGATTTTAAATAAGTGTTTACTAAACAAATTAACTTTATCAAAAAAAATTGAAAATGTTTCTTTATACACCAAATAATCATGCTTCATAACAGCTGAGTAGTGATAATGGTAAAAAATAAAATACAAATTTAGACAGATGTTTATAATGAGCATGGATTTCTGTATGCTTTATCATGAATGACTGGAAAAAGATGGTTTTGATCCTGTTCCTCTTTCCTTCCTTTTCTTCTCTTCACAGAATCTTTACTCTTGTCAAGTAAAGAAATGTATATGAACACGTATGCACTGGTCTGCTGTTCTGCCTGTTTCTAGCTACTGGTCTCTCAGTAACATAGCATTTCACACACCCAAATACACACCCACACAAACCCCCATGCACATACGTGTACACTGATCACAGCACACTGCAAATTAGCAGGCTGCCTGCAGAAGGGGAGTTCTGTGCCGTCCTGGCTCCCGCAGCAAACCCCACCACTATAGATGCAATAAAAGCATTATAAATGGTGCACCTTGACTCCAAATGCACCCAGAGGGCCTCTATATTTTCACAGCTAGAATGTACATTTGAGCTTATAGGCCCTGTACTGAGCCTCTAAGCACTTCTCTGTGTCTAAGATCAGAAATATTGCTGTTCTATTGACCAGATTCTATGTCAGAATGCATCTCTGCAAGCCCAGAGTAATTCCAGTGTGGTGGCTGATTCTGTTATGAATTAATGCTCATTTAAGGAGAGGAGGTGCTGGTTGAAAAGCTATAGGAGGAACACACACCCTGTCTTCCAAAACCTTTCTGTTGTTTTCCTCCTTATCTTTTAAAACTCTATTTTTTTTTTGTGATGCTTAACAAATTTAAGCTGCCAGCACCAATTATAATGGTTGCTGTTGTTCCTTATTTCCCTTTCTCTGCCCTGTTTGCTCCATCTGTTGTCTCCAGTCTTCCACTCATACCGTCAGGTGGGATACCTGAGGCTTAAGTAATAAATGAAATTATCTCTAGATACCCAAACACCAATTCACAATCTCTGTCCTACCTGTGAAGGACTCTATTATGACCCAACAACAACAAAACAGTAGTTTTGTGGGATGGATATGTCTGGGATAGCAGTGAAAATTCATTCTCATTTTCCTTGAGTCTAAGACCAGAATCTGAATCCAGACCCTGACAGGCTTTTCCATTCGGTATTTCAAAGTCATATATTTAGAGAGGAAATTCAGAAAGACTGCATCACTGGCTAGGATATTTAGCTGAACTTGATGCCTCTATTTTTGAGCATATGGTTTATTGAATTGTAGCACTTTTCAAGATAATTCTCACTGCCCTATTCTGAAGTATTTGCATTCTCAAGTAGAACATGCGCAAGAATAAAGATTTTGATTGCAGCTTTAATATCAAAGCAATACGTTTCAATTGACTAGGCAGGCCACTAACAATTTAGATAAAGGGATGCAATATAGCAATTAATGAGCTATGCACAAATTCTTCATTGTTCATTAACCCTTCAGAGACTGCATATGTGCACATATCCTGTGTTTCCCATTAATTTTGCTGGTACTCTAAAAGAGGGCAGAATTCTCGAAATTAAAGGTTGTTTTAATGTATGGTAAGTGATAGGCACACACATTACAAAATAATATGTACAAAGCACTGCTAATGATCCTAGCAGAAGTAATGGAATTTACTGTAATTTCTACTGGATGAAATTTTAGTTAATATCCATTATAAAATCAGCTTTCTCAAGCAGAGCTGGGTTTACAAGATCAGTCAGCCTAGGGCAAAACTCTACTTGAAAGAGCAGCAGGATAGGAAAGCTTTCAGGGAATTGGTTACCCACTCCCTTGTTCTTTACCTCAGCCCCAGCAAAAATGAAAACAACCCAAGCTCTACTCTGTTCTTGCATGCAATATCTTTTCTTTAGCAGGATGGTAAATACCTCATGCTATCACACACATTGCAGAATCTGGCATGTTCAGGAAAGGTCTAGACCTGCTAGTCATGCAAATTCCTGAAAAATAAATATAAAAGTATTTTTCGCATTTAGTTTTTGAGATGTGCATGATGTGGAAAAAAACAGCTTGGAATTCTGAACTCTAAAAAGCTCTAGGTTGTGTTGTTATAGAATGTGATCCTTTTTCTCTTTTGTTTTCCTGACTCTGCTAAGCCTTTTAATGAGATCCACAGGGGTGGCAGTATAAGAGTGAGTTGCCATAGCCATTTATCTCTTTGGATATTCTCATTCCTCCCTATTTTCTGGCTCTATTTTCATATTTGCTTGATTATTTGAGAAAGCTTTTGGGGAAGGAATTGGCAAATGTATATAGATATGTACTAACCTAGATAAATGAAAGTATCTCTACTGATGACAGGGGAAACATAACACAACAGGGTGTGGAAAGGAGAGAGAAAGTAGAAATCTCTTCATTGAGGTTCTGAGTCCAAGTAGTTACCATTGAGGCATCAAGTAGGAAAAAACGTCTGGGATTAAATTGGATTTCAGGGAAGTTTTGAGAAGTAGCAGGGAAGTATCAAGGTACATGTGAGACAAAAAATGGAGGATTATCCTTACAAGAGTAAGGACAAACTGGAGGAATCTGGAGGCTATTTAGCCCACATCACTTATGTGCCTGAGAAAGACGAAAGGCTTTTGCAGTGGGTAGGGAGGCTGCGCTCCTCCACGGTGCTCACGGGGCATGCACTGTGACTACCCCCCTCTGTGGGGTACCCACTTTGCCATCAGGCCCCAAGTACTGCAGTCAAACCAGAAACACGAGAGCAAATGTCCTTCCTTGCAGCAATGACAGCAGCAGCAAGATGAATCTCTCTGTTACATGGTGCTCTTTAACAACTCAACTCTTCATCATTGAAGTTGACATTCAGGTGACCTACATACAAATGACACAAAATTATCATCTTTGTTTTACAAATGGGAAACAGAGGTGTGAGGCTTATTAAGGAGCTTTTCCAAGGTCACACACTGAGTCTTTAATTGAGCCAGAAATCAAATGGCAGGGTTTGAAGGCCAACCCAGCAGCTGATGCACTGGCCAGCCCATCCTCCTGGCCACTGAAGACACTAAAAGGCTATAAAAGCATATAAGACAAACGGGTGAATCGTGTCTGTAATTCATTCACTGAGCTTTGTTTTCATTCTTAAACTCATCAGAGATCAGAGCCCCTGAAGTGAATTATAGTCCTGTGTTCACTGAAAAGCTGTTTGTTAATCTAAAACAGACCTTTGCCCTTATGGCTCTTCCATGGGTGCAGTTAATAGTTTTTCATTTACCTTTTTACTGCTAGCTCAGATATTAGCAATATTGGCTTTATCCCCCAATTCTAAGAACAAGGAGTACCTGCATAGGCCAGTATCCCATCGACACAGAAAATTAATGACCTTTCCCGTGTCCTGGTATAGATCTAATTCCAACCTCACAGGAGTCTGTAGACAGAGCCCCATCCAACCAAGAGCCCTTGGCCAACCAAAGGTTCAATCTGACCAGATTCTTGCAATTATTCTCTAGGAAAGAAAAAGAAAATCATGGATCCACAAAGAAATAAGTTCTCTTGCCCTCCATAGCTCTTCATTCTATGAGTAGCACTTGCTAGAGTAAAGGTGCAAAATCTAACTTAAAAATAAGTGCAATCTCGTCCTCACATGGAGGACTTCTCTTGCCATTTGGAAGGATAGTTGACTTCTTACATTTCAATTTTCCTATATGCAACATCTCCCAAATATAAAATGTTTGAGATTGGATCCAATGCCTTGGATGGAAGGCATTTGTAGCTGTTTTTCAAGGAAATTAATACATCAAGACTGTATTATCCCAAGAGATTTTGGCTAAGCGCATTTCTGTGGCTTTCTAATTATATGTGTGTGGTAGCTATATTATTTATTTTATATAACATTTGTTTGTATGGTGTAAATTTCTTTGTTTCTGAGGCCAGCCAGTAGTTTGTAGTTACAAATATTTATTTTAATATGTTTGCATACAACTAAAATTATTGTAAATGGGCACAGACAAAAGCAGAGAATGAAAGAGGCAGACAAATATAGCCTATCATTTTAGACTTGGGGTTCTTTCTTTATTACTTTGGAAAAAAGATTTCAGAAAAAAATCCTACTCTGCATTTTTTCCCCTGCTGCATCAAAGTTAAAAATCAAATCAATACCATCTTAGTATTAGACGGTGGTGACAGCATGCGGACATCAGTGCTGTAATTAAAAAGCCATTCAGCTCAGTTGGTAAAATGTAATTTTAGCTGTAGTCACTGGCTGTTTCCAAGCAATCTATTTACCCCAAAATGTCCTCAGGCATGGACTGAAGAGTGTGAAATGATCGAGTTTTAGTTATCCTCATACATAACAAATTTCAATTATAAATCCTACTGTAAAAAATGTTATAATAATATTACACTGAAGTCCCTACGCTAACTGGCACCAGGGACAGACAAGCGGAAAGAAACTTTCTGTGCTTTCCTGTTCCCATTAGCCTCTCTTTATGTGTGTCCTCTTTCCCGAGCCTTCCTGGAACAGATTCCAGCTGCCGACATGGGCAGCATCCTGTGCTGCCCGTTGCATGGCCCTTGTCAGAGACGGTGCTGCAAAGCGATGCTGTGAGATTCCTCCTCCCGACAGGCGCTGTCAGAAGAATTTTCCCTCTTTGTTTAAAGATTGTCAGAGGAGCAGCTTAAGCTCACTCATTAAAGCAGTTGCTAAATTAATGGTAATAAAGTTAAGTAAAACACACATAGCATTTGACTTTCTAAGCCAACACTGCCAACCAATGAAATTGAATAGCAAGGTTGAGTTAAATATTAAACTTATTTACAGATAGGAAAATTGAGGCAGAAAATCAATAGGCCAGTTCTGAGGATGGCATCTCAGGACTGCTCTACTATTAGCATAACTTCTTTTAAAACATCCAGTGTTCACAAGCCACTTCAGTTAGAAGTCACCTGATATTTCACTGTGAGTTGCTAGAACTTCTCTGGTCATTGGTTCACTCAGATAGACCTGTCTTCATCACTGTAAAGGTTGATAAAACCAGAGCTTTTCAGTTGGGTAAATCCAGAAGCAGACACAGGCTTAGAGATCCAGGAGCTTCTCAAACCACAGCTTGAACTGGTTAGTCTAACAGGAGATGCATCAACAATAGTAGTAAAAGTAGCAATTTCTAGAAAATTGGGAATACAAATTTATTTCTTTCAGGAAGAGTAAAAAGAAAAGTAGAAGGGGTGAGAGAATTGATTTTATTAATCCTTTGCGAGTCCAAACAGGGGAAAAAAAAAAAAAAGAGATGCTCAGGTGAAAAGACAAGTCTAGTGGCAATGGTATCACCCTAGCATTCCCTCTCTATACTATTGTCACAGTATCTACTGTTCTCTGCCAGGACGTCTGATACTACTAAAACCAATGATGGGAAATCAGGAATGCCAGGTGTGTTACCAGGCAGAAACTTTGCAGGACAGCCACTTGAACTGTAGGATCAAATTTAAAAAAAATAGAACCATTTTTCGGACTTCCAGCTTCTTCTGTGCTTTCCTCGTTGAGTTGGTGAAAGGTACAGTAAGCTAAATTGGCCAAATATCGCAGCACAGAGACCTTAGATGAAAGATTTTTAAGGCACTGAGCTTTGGGTTGCTCTAGGATGCAGGTTATCTTTTCAGTACATCTTATGCTGACCCACGCTTGTTAAAAGGAGAGCACATAAATCAGAGAGTGTACCCCAGTTTGGCATGCAGCAAACTCCTGTTCCTGCA
This sequence comes from Rhynchotus rufescens, assembly GCA_032273925.1. Classification (NCBI taxonomy): domain Eukaryota; kingdom Metazoa; phylum Chordata; class Aves; order Tinamiformes; family Tinamidae; genus Rhynchotus; species Rhynchotus rufescens. Next base: position 51,117 of record JAVCKT010005445.1, read on the forward strand.
GCAGCATGGAAGGGACCGGGCAAGCCAGCAGCAAGGTGAAATTTCTTAGTTTCTCATAATTTCTGTCTGAGAGCTTGTCTCTCCTTTTGGGGACACTCTGCACTGTAGCATCCCTCAAGGGAAGGACAGCATGCAGCAATGCACATATGGTTACTAGCCAGACTCCACTGCCTCTCTTTAGCTATCCAAGTCCCTAACAACCCCAATGCACATTGTATTTTTTTCACTGTGTATAAATTAGCAGAGTTGCTCTTTTCCTTTTCACTCTCCACGCACATTTCCTTTTTACAGCAGTTCAGAGGGTCTACCAAAATGGGGAAACTTTAGAAAGCTATCACAACTTTTCATGGTCAACCTCAATGAAGCCTGAGAAGAGCCTTAAGGACAAGAAGTCCCACATACAGGTAAAACCATCATTGCTGTATGGTCAGGCTACAATTTAGGGGCAAACATCCTAGATTTTAATACAGAAGCTGACATTGTGCAGTGATCATGGACTGGGTTTTTCACACCAAATTAGTGCCTGCCTGATTTGTAGAAGAGGAAAATTAACTTGGGAGACGATGTGTTCAGGGAACTGTCATACACATCCCAAGGGAAAGCTGAAACGATGGGGGAATGAAAAGATATCTTTTGAAGCACAATGAATGGGGAAAAAAAAAGAAAAAAATAAAAGGGACAGGGATAGATTCAAGATAGTTTTGAAGGATGACCAAGGAGCAAAAAAATTGCTGATGATTTTCAGAAGAGCTCAAAGCCTTGGGTTTAGGTATAGTGCAGATGTCATCCTGCCTCATTGCCATGTTGAGGGTTGCTCTGCCCAACTGTACAGTCCTGTGACCACACAGAAAGGAGAAGGGGAGTCCTTGGATTTATTTGCACAGAGGAAAGCCCCGTTATTGCCCTCTGATGAGAGAGCATCCACTAGCTTCCTGTCTGCATTGCGTCATGCGGTCTCCAAGTCACAAACTTCTCTACACATCATTTATTTTTAGGTTTTTAAAAGATTTTAGCTCACTGTATTGACATCCTGCTCCCAGCACTTTTTTCCTGCTGCCAATATTTAAAGTGACATTAATTGACAATGGATTTATATTCACGGTGTGTCTCTTGAGCAATTCATTAAAATGCCCCCTTTCACTGCCGTAAAAGCCAAATATGGACTAACGTAGGTCTCCATATGCAGCCTTATAAGAGTCCTATGTGATGTGCGGGAAGAGCTCTTCACTACAAGATGATCAATACCTTATACATTAACCACATACATTAATCTATTTAAAATTAAGAGCATAGTGTGTCCCTTATGCTGTCCCAGAAGCCCTCTTCCTTGCTGTGTGCAACATTCAGCCACAGGAGAACAAGCTGTCAAGTGGGAAAAGGAGTAGGAGGTGACCAGCTCTCCCTTGATCTCTTCAACTAGTGCGCAAAACAGCAGGCAGTAACTAGCACAGGAGCACTTGCTTTTTTTGTAGCCTGCAGTCTCCCTCAGTGCTCCTGCTCCATCTACCTGTTGGTTTTCCTAATGCCCATTGTATTGTCATTCGGGAAAATACTCGGAATGTGCACAAATCACTTCGTTCTCCTCCCCAAGAAAGCCTGGGGAGCAGAAGGCAAGCTGGGTCTCCCAGAATAGCCACTGCTTCCTTTGCCCATAAAATCATATGGACATAAGGAGCATTTTACCACCCAAGTAGGCAATGCCGAGTTCCTCAAGACTGAAAGATACCAAGGTAACAAATAAATATTCTGTTCATTTCTGTAATCCAGGAGAGCATAACAAGCATTTTATATTATTTTGATACTGCTTCCACCTAGACTCACTCTTCTAGGTGCAGACTTCTCAGGTGGATCTTTGGTCCCATCTGATGCTGTGGTTTTCTGTTTTCATAAATTTTAAGTGATATTCAGGCTACTAAAACATATCAATACTGACGAGTCTTTTATGATGATCAGTCAAGCCTTGCAGCATGATGAGGAAACACCCTCATCTGTTCTTAGCCTCCATATCCTGGTACGTGGGATGTGGAATACATCTATTAATGACCTCAGTACACTTTGACTATAACTGTATGAATGAATGAAACCTGCCCAGAATTGTTTGCTGGCATTGAGGCCAACTGGCGTGGAACAGCTGAGTCCATATATATACAAGCTGCCTAATGGGAATGGAGTTTGGACTGTGTTAACTTCTGTAGCCTGTCCAGGAATTGTTCGGGAGAGTGCTAGTTGGCCTGGGTCAAAACTGTGCCAAGGACCCTTCTAGCAATTTAATGGTTCAGACAGTCAAGTCTCAGTGCCAGAGAATATTCATCTGAGCTGCTTAATTTACTTGGGTAGCATTAGCCTTTGGGAATCCAAGAATCTAAGCCCACTGATAGCCTTCTATATATCACCTATTCTTATTAACAAGAGTAATAGCACTTTCTTGGTAGCAGCACACATCTCCATTACAACAGCTTTGAAGTGGTTTTCTCTGAAGCAGCAGTGGAGAGTGGCAAGCTTCCAGAGAGCCTGGCTAAGCCCTTGTTTGAGCTAAGGGGCACTGTGCTGTTTCTGTTCCAGGATGATGTTATGCGCATCTCCAGTAAAGTGGGCACGCATCTCCTCAAGGCCTGCATCTCCTGCCAGTTGTTCTAGGTCTGAGGCACTATTGTCCCACAGGCCCTGCCAGCTGGACGTGCCTGAAAGCACCAAATGAAACCATTCATAGAAAGAAATGGGAGAGCGTTCTGCAGAATGGTCTTTCTCTCTTGTCTTCCTTCTCTCCATCTTAATCCTCTGATTTCAAAAGTCAGAGCCTGGATTTTGCTGGGTTTGCTGTGGCTCGTTTAAGTAAGTCACACTGGAGGTCCTTCCTTGAGAGCATTTGATATTTCTCTGGAGATAGATGTGGCTGCTGTGTAGAGCACAGAGGGACATTGAGATGAATAGGAGCACCTTGGAATTCCAGTTCTTTGACTCCAGAATTCCACTGGCATCAGACAAAACCCCTACTTAAAGAAGCATGGCAAATCCTACGAAATGGGATATGCTGCTGCAAAGCTAGCAGGAATGTGGCTTTCCAGTGCTCAGAAATAACTGCCCGTGTCCATTCTTTCACCAGATGGTAGTGACACGTAATTTCAGGTTTCCCTCTTGCAGAGCACAAATGCAAGCGTTTGCCCCTGAACATGACATGATGTAAAACCACCGTCCTACACAACTTTGGAGTGACTTGTTACAGATAGGTTACAGACAGTGCACCCTGCTCTTGGTTAGTTCATATTTCCACCCCTCATCTCACAGAATCACAGAATGTTCAAGGTTGGAAGGGACCTCTAGAGATCATCTAGTCCAACCTTCCTGCTCAAGCAGG
>JAVCKT010005447.1:0-24536 GCA_032273925.1 Rhynchotus rufescens
GATTCATTGAGTGGGTTCTCTGGCATTTTGGAGGAAAAGAAAACATTTGCACAACCGTAAGCATTTAACTGCATTGTTTTAACCCTCATATTTAATTTCGACAAATTCTGAATTTTGACACATTCCAGGTGAGATCAGATCTCTCACGGACTCTTTTGTCAGAGTAGTGCCTGAAATACAGCCAAGCCCACAGGTGCGTGAGGAAGACTGTGAGACTCACAGATATCGCTGTCCTGGAGATGGCTGATGCTATCAAGAGAAAAGAGAGGAAAGCACAAGGGCCAGATGTGTTGTTCCTCACTCTGATCATTTCATTCAGCCAAATCAGAGCAACTGCCCTAGACTAGTCTCTGAAATATCCAACTGTCTTTTGCTTCACTCCCATTTTTCCTGTAGTGGCTCACTTGGTCCATGAGGACATGTCTACAGGAGGGGTTGCCTCCTGCCTGTAGGATATTCTGGGCAGGAGGAGACATCAAGGCATCTCTTCCCATCTCCTTCAGCTTGGGCTGGAGAGATGATAGGTGGGAACAAAGAGGTTGCCCCTGTCCCTGGGCTAAGTGGGCAGGTGCCCACCTACCATAAAGCTTCTTGATCTTTCAGAGAGCTGGGAAATAAAACCATAGCTTTCTAAATAAGGGGCAACCAGCTGTCTGGCACAGTTGTGCACTCCGCGTAATGTTTTGAGCAAATGTTTAATTACAAAAGGTTGGTGCCTGAATTGTCATTATTAATCCAGACCTGTGCTAGAGTTCACAGTAGCCAGGACTTTTTACACTGGTGAATCACTCTCACTGAAATACTCTGTGCTTAAATAGCAGGAAAAGCAGCTATTAGAAATCTCTATAATAGCTTTTATGAAAGCTCTGGCTAATTTAGAGCTCAATTAAACCCAGAAATCCAATTATTTCTGAATAACATAATTGCAAGAAAGTAACTAGCATTGTAAGTATGCACTAGCTATTATGGAAGATGCTTTAATAAAAGCAGATCAGTTCTGAGCCACGGAAAAGATGTGGTTTTAGTCATTGTAAGGATTATGGGCAAATCTCAGAATTCTTCTGAATTCATTAATCTGTATCAAGGGCAAGTAAATCCTTACCTTGGTGCTTGTCAACTGTTGTTACATGCATTTGGTGCGTCCAACTGAAAGCAAATATGTTAGATGTTAGAATAGATCTATTTATGTATGTGCTTGAAAAAAAAAAACGCTATGATTTTAACATAGAAAGGAAGATACATGAAAGAAAACTGACCTGATTGTTTTGGATGTAAGCTAACACTAAGGATGGTGCTGGAAAGGCAAAGCATCAGTGGAAATAAGAAGCGATTTGCTAAAATGGCCTAAACATTTGTGAACTGGAAACCACTGACAGCCATAAAACCCAACATCCAGTAATTATTAACTGATTGTGGGTGCAATTGGCTGCCTACATACAGAAAAAGGTGTGAGAAAATAAGTCAGACACACACACACACGCTCCCAAAAGAATCAATTGGAGTTTTGGTTGGGTGTAGATTTACTGTGCTGAACCAATGAGTCACTTATACTGACTATGTGATTTCCTAACCATCTGTGTCCCATAAGACATCATGAATCATAGGAGAAGATAGGAGAAGGTGGAGGAATAACGACCACCTGAAAGAGCAATGACCTCTCAATTAGGTATACCTGTTAATGACGTTATGTGCTTACTCAAACAAACCCACAAAATATTTCACGAGAAGAGTTGAGTCCCATTACACAAACACTTGCTGAGTAAAATAGCTCTTCAAAAGGGCAGTGTGTTGGTGCAACAAGGTTCTCAGTTCAACATGTCTCTACTGTATATAAAATTTTGCACACAGTATATCCCAGTTTGATGAAGGCCAAGGTCATGCAAGCTAAAAGAGTTTGTCTGGTTTTGCTGTAGTTGTTGCTTTTTTAAGATACCGCAATTGTGAACATTTAAAAATCTGTCTGTACAGAGTTAACAAGAGGAAGATATGATTTCAATTCTGGAAATGATGACAGAAATGAAATAAAGTTTTACTCCCAAATGTAAATAAAGGAAAAGAAAATACTCGTCTTCTAGTAGCATATAAACTACTATCTACTTGGCAGGTTTAGACACAACATCTTTGTTTAATATTTGCCAGAAAATAATTGCCCCGGAGGGAATCAGATGTATAAAATGTAAGGTGAAGTTCTACACATTGACTTTAGCTGGTTAGTGGAACTTCAGGAACTGGAACTTCTTATGTCCACTTTATGAACAGATCCTAATTAGAGACCGTTTCAAGGCTGGAAAAATATTTCTTAGTTAATAATGCTTTTAGTGTAAGAGAATCTTTGAAAATTCCATTTGCAAATATCAAGACTAGAAAGATTTCTCCAAAGATGGTCAAATTAAGGATGATCAAGCATTGACTCCTTGGTAAAACTGACTAAAGAAAATATCTCACAGAAATCAAAATGGTTTTAATAGTGCAAGCATAATGCTTTATGTGGTTGGAGGAACCCAGCCAGAATCTACTTTCAGTGAATTATAGGTCTTTATAACCAAGTACTTGGTGGATTTTTTTTTTTTTTTGTAATTCGTTATTGGCACCATGTCAAATTTATATGTTTGAGGTATAATTAGCCAGTGTGCTTACAAAAAAATCAACTATAATTTTAAAGTATAAATTAACATAGAATGACAAGCATTAAAAGCTAATATCAACTCAATGTTCATTCTTTTGCATTCAAATGAGCCTTATTAAGTTATTAAGTCCATCTAAATATCAGTATAATTTTCAACTAGTACACAATGAGCACCATAATCTTCCTCTTTCCCTACCCCTCCATTAGCTCTACTGTTTCTCTCCAGTTTGTTACTCCAATACAACACTTTAGAGCTATGTGATTTCATTTTTCATGTTAAGCACATAACTTGTATTTAAAAATAATTTTGTTGCAAGCCAGACCTCTGCTGCCCATGTGCTGTGCTGTTTTTAAACACACTGTTGCAGTCTATGGCCTTTCTTTGAAAGAAGCAATATCTGAATTTAAACAAGCAAATCAAGCCAATTGGCTTAGAATTATGATGGCTGGCTTTCTAATACATATTCAGAGCGGTAGAAAAGAAAGTATGAAATTTAATTGTACCATAAAACTGTCAGGAAAAAATACATATTGAATATCAAGCAGGGTTACATTCCTTTGGTAGTGATAATCTGTGGCAAACTTTTTATTTAAATATGTGATACATTTTTAATGTTGTATATCTGGATAAAAAGTCCTCCTAAGAGCCTCCATGCTGATAAGAAAAAATGACCTCAGAATGGGTAACAAAATATGATGTCCTTTATTCATTCTGTGGGGTATGAAACAGTATATTTCTGTATGCACATACTCTGTAGCACTAATTAGGACTTGCTTCTTGCTAGAACAAGAAGGACTTGTTCAGTCCAAGAGACCAAACAGCCCAAGGGGTGAGGAAGCTTCTCTGTGTTTACAGCAAAGGCAGAAAAGCAACAGCAGCCTGTGAGCTGCAAAAATACAGAAGTATCAACTGACACCTGCAAGGGTCCTTTGGAGAATGGCTGTATGTGACTCATGGTGCCAAAGAGCACGATCATCAAATTTACACTACCTACCCTAGCACATACAGAAACACACCTATCATAACTTCATTGCTCTGGCACCTCTTTAATGCATAGGCAGCCATTGAAGCTATTTATTCTCCTAATAACTCTTAAAAAAGTAAAATTAATGGATGTTACTTTCAGAATGTAATTTTCATTTGTACACCGTGACGTATGTACGCATCCTTGAGGGATAAGACTTATTTATTTATTTATTTATTTATTTATTTTTATCACAGAATCACAGAATGGTTGAGCTTGGAAGGATTCTCTAGAGATCATCTAGCCCAACACCTCTGTTCAAGCAGGGACACCTAGTATTTTTATATTTTTACATCTATAAATGGAATTCCTGCTTGGATGTGACTCAGGTTTTCTGGAGACTGATCAAACAGCTCTAGGCTGCCCTGGATGGGCTCTCAACCAAATCCTGCCTGTTGCTACTGACTTTACAAGCAAAAACATAATTGAAACCATAAGGGAATTAGTTGGTTAAATTTACTGATTGTGCCTCCAGACACATATACTAAAGTGCATAGCTACTTACTGTAATCAGCTATGATGACAACTAATGATCCAAAACCATTAAAGGAAAATAATATGCTATTACATCTTGTCATTGCACCACACTAAGTTCAAAGAGAAGAGAAAATTCTACTCCTCACTATTTTTCTAAGTACTTTTCAAAGCAGGAGACCCTACTGTGCAGTCAGTATCCCTTAGTTAGATGCTCTTTTCTTTATTAAAAGACAAATATCATTCCCATACCATTTTTATGGATGGCAGTATTGAGAAGAGATTTTTTTTAATATCACCTATGTTTTACCCTCCAAAGCACAGGATTCACTTTGAAAATCTGTCCATATTTAGCTCAGCTATCATTATGTGATACATTCCTCCTCATGCTGATAGAGACACACGGCCACGGAGACGTTACATCCATTACATCTAACTCCAGTGCAGAGTGAAAATGGGAGGTGCAGGGGAGCATGGAAACGGCGTATGCACTGTCACCACAACACGAAAAATCTCCGAGGAGAAGCCTGGTTCAGGTGGTGCTGACATGGCTCACTTTTGCCTAGATGTAAAAAAAACACTTGTGAATATTTTAGTCCTTAAATTTGGAAAAAAATATATAAGGCCCTGTGGGCTGTGTATCCAGCTGCCTTACTCCTTGCTATAGGAGCCTTGTTTGCCACCTGACAGGCAGGACAGCTTGGGGACTTGCTGAGTCTCGGTGAGTGACCTGGTGACTTGGTGAGTGGCCCCTGTGAGCTGTGGGCAGTGAAATAAATACACCTACTGTGAATATACATCTCTGCTGACCAAAAAAAAAGTATAAATTAGTGATGATCTGAAGCTCTTGGACACAGATGGGTATTTCCATCATGATTATTTTGCATAACTTTTCCCTTGTGGTGGTTTGCATTAGCTGAAATCCCTTGCAAGCTGTTCCTCTGAGCGCCTTGGGTGTTTAGACTACAGTGGGCAGTATTTAAGGGTTAAACATTTTGTGTGGTGTTTGACAGTTTTCCTGTCAAATCAATGAGGAATAGCAGCGACCATGAGGAGAGACGGGTTCTTCTGCCCTCAGGCCAGTGGTTCAGACTCAGCAGGACGCTCAGCACCGAGGGCTGCTGCTGACTGACACCTGTCTGGTGGCCAGGGCTTAATGAGTAAGGGAAAACTTTACTTTCTTGCACCACTGCGGACTGATACCCTTCGCCCAGCAGAAATACAGAGTATTTATACATCTACATGCAATGAAATACCAATTCATCCTGCAAGCAAGTCCCTCAGTAGTACCCTTTTTGGGGTTTGGTTGTGGGGTTTTTTTGTTTGTTTTTCTAGACAAGGTACTCTTTGCCCAAATCTTGGTCTTACAGCTTTTCTGGAGGGTGACAGGATTCCAAATGGGGAATTTCATGACATTGAAAGAAAATATTTGCATTTTTCTTATGCACATCAAGGAAATAATACTACTTCTTATTTTAAAAAGACTTTCCTTTTCCTTTTATATTTCCTTTTATATTTTTTTTTCTTTTTAAGCAGTTTTAGGGCTTTGAAAAAAAAAGCCATTTGTTCACCGAAGCCATTTCCTCCTGTTCTGAGGCAGTCAGAAAGTGCGAGAATCAAAATGTGCAAGAAGAGACATGAAGCGAGAAGCAGCCAGGGGAAGACCAGAGCGAGACATCCGAAGCAGCAGTGAGCCGTGTTTTGATCACAGAGCAACTTTTGTGTTGTGCACATGGCTGAGGTAGATCAGCACACTGCCTGGCGAGGAAAAGATTCCCCTCAGCTTCTTTAAGAGCAAAACACAGCAGCTTTAGCACAACAGAGATACAGAACCTGCCTGTAGCGTGCTTGATTACATTTACATACATAGTTAATTCCTGACACTGCTGAACATGTGAAAAGATAATTATGACAATGGTGCCAGTTATTTTTAAATGGCTGTATGAATATACATTTTAAAAAATGACATTAAGTGCATGTCTTTATCAAATGAAAAATGTAGGTCTGTTATTCATTCATTAGCACAAATTTGCATTTGGAGTAAAATATTTGACTTTAACTGAAAGGAAGTTCCTCCAAAACACAAGTGCAAAACGAAGTGGAAATTCACACCGTGTTTTCCTTGGCAGTGCACTAAACCCGTGAGCTACATTAGCACAGCTGGGAGTGCTGGGGACTTTCAGGTTTCCAGTGCCAGCAACCCAGCTACTGTTCAGGTCTCTTACTCTCATTAGTGGGAGGTAAATGTCTTCCTGCAAGGAAAGGGCAACCACATCATTCCACACATTGCCACTTAAAAAAAAAAACATGTAATTGAGAATGTACATTGAGACATCTCTGTGGCATTTTATTTGTATTAGGGCCACGTTATCCCCAGATGGATTAATGCAATGGAAGTGTGGATCCCAGTCTTCACTGGGACATCAGTCCTCTGAAATCATTTTTCTGTCTTTTGCTGAAAGCTGGAACTTTTTCACATTAATCCTTTAAAAATCCTTTAAATGTTGTTATATTACATGTAGATATAAATCAGTACATTCAGATTTATAAGGCTAAAACTGGCAGTTTTGCCAGTGACTATCCAAGGCAACTGGATCAACCTCACACTGACGGATACCCTTGTACAAGCAGCTAAGGGAAAGGAGCAATGAACCATTTGGCTCCCTGAAGACTTTAAATCCTCCAAACATTTGCTTTATTTTTGCTGTTTTTGGGGGTTGAGTGGAATTCATCCTGGTGCTGGACCGTCAGCAGTGCTCCACTGCCCAGGTGGTTGCCTGAGGGATTTGGAGATCAATCAATCAGAATCCAAACCCAAGTCTCAGCTCCTCTTGCAGCCAGTGATTCTTTTATATGAAAGGGCAGAAAATGATCCCGTTGAAATCAATGCCAAAACTCCTGCTGCCTTCAGAAAGACTGAATTTCACTCTGGAAAGAGCTGTTATTGTCTAATCCTGCTGAAACCAAGAGTTTCAGGAGGAATCTCATAGTGAAATACATTTTGACTGATTCTAGACAACACTTTGACCATAAAGAAATGTCATGGGTCAGATCACAAGAGTTCATGAGATGGGGTAAAATTTCCAGAAAATACGCATCGTATTCAGCAGATACAGCAATCCATGGTAGCCCTATTTTCAAGAGCATTTGCTGTCTTACAGGTTTTATTGGTTCAGGTAGGTTGGGTGTACAAGACAGAAGAGGAAACAATATGTATCCATTATACACAGAAGCCTTGGTTACTTGTTTAATTAATGAGAATCTCAAGAAAAAAAAATGTAGTAGACGTCTGTGGATGCATGTGTGACTATAATGGAGATTTCAGAGCACAATCTCATACAAAACAAGAACAGTACAGCTAGATAGTAGCATAACAGCAACAAGAACAGTACAGCTTATTCATTATCAAAATCATGATAAGAAGATGTGACTGTTTATTTGTTGCATGTTGGAAAAGAGAGCAAATAGCCATTACATTTTGAAGAGCCTTGTAGCTCTCTCACGTGCTGCTTTTCAAGTGCTGCATGACTTTCTCTGTGAGCTTGGGCAGCTAGTGAAGTCTCCTCCAGGGGCTACTGCACAGATGCATAAATGCACAACTAACTTGCAACACATTTGCTTAACTCACTGATCCTAATGAAAGATGCACTTCATTCACCTTCTTTGAGAAGGAGGGTGGAAGCACACAGCTGTGCCATAAATTCTCACCACACTGCAAAGGAAGACACAGGATATTCCAGCTCTTGCCTGTGCACTGCTTCTCCTGCGTGGAGTGCTGAGGAACGACATGGACTTCAGATGGTTCAATATGAATCGTAGGAAGAAGCCACTTTATTGCAGATAACTATGCAATTATTCTATCCCTACACGCACGCCCTCCTTGATAGGACAATCCTCTGTTTCATGAAGGGAGCACGTGTTCTTGCTTGGTTGTCAGTTGTCAGCTCATATCTCGGTGTTCTCCCCTTGCATCCCTCTCTACTCGGCTCGGTTCCTCAGCGGGCTTCTTGTTTTTCTCTCCTCAAGGCCCCCTTAGAGACAGAGCTGTGTGCTTTGTTAAACCTCTTGTATGGCTGGTTCACTGCGCCCACTCATACTGGCTGTTTTCTTCTAAGCACATTCCTACAAGGTGTCTCTTACTGAAGCAGGTTTCTTCGTGGAAAGCTCAGGAAACTCCCGCCAAGGAGGGCTGCTGAGGGTGCTTCCAGCTCCAGGGGCTGCTTTCTGGTGCGTGGGCTGTCTCGGCTCAGTGCAGGGAGGCACAGAAGACTCCTACCAACGGCAATAAGGCTGTGGTGGATGGACCCCACCATCTGCAAGGTAAGAAATGCCTTCCATTAAAAACCAAAGACAATATAGATACAGTCAATAAAACACTACATAGCCCCGATTTAAGATGAGTAATGATATTTAAGGGAGTGCAGAGTGGAAGGAGGAATGGAACAGATGTTTGATCCCTTTATGTGCTCATAGAGACAAGATGAGGTCTTTGGGTTTTATATAAACAAAGAGATTTACATCAGACAAATATCTAATTCCCTCCTCACTTTCTGCCTCTTCGTATAGAAACAGATCACCAAACCCTGGAAAACAGCCTAACTGCTTGGGCTAACAATGACACAATCAGATGCATTATTTTTTTCCAGAGGATCCTGGGTTCATGCAGGGCAGAGAATAATAGTGAATCAAGAGACGAAAGGGATACCAGATTTCCTAAAAGGGATGTGGTTCATTTGCTAGTCTGATAGCGAATGATGTGGCTGTGATCCTGGCCACCAGTTTCAGCTTCTCTTCCACACTCACCAGGAGGAGCTGGTTTGCAAGAAGCCTTCCTCTTGGCTCCCAGAAGGTGGGAGGGCTTTTGTAGTAAACCAGTGTGTGCTCTTGCAATGGAAGCTGGTGTCAAGAGGTCAAAGCAGGAGGGAAGAGAAAATGAGGTTGCACAGAAGTAACATACTTCTCTTATTTTCTATTTTTAAAAATACTTTTAGTATCACTTTTGCAAGACTATTACACCCTTAGCGGGGGTGGAAGATAAGGGAAGAAATGACAGACTAAGAGGATATAAATGATTAGGAAGAACAATTAGGAATACTTTTTCCTAACAGATTTTAACACTGATGAAAGTGGGTTGAGGGACAGCAGGGGACAACATATTTCCTCGTGGGTGGAAGTCAATAAGCACTGCTCAGGCAGAAAACCAGTGCTTCACTAGCTGTGCTGTTCCTTCATTTGTTTGCATGTATTTTTCTTACTACTCATGAAAGTCCCAATTGAAAGCACTTTTCAAAAGGATTAAAGCCCATGGCCATGGATTACTACGGTTTCATGCCCGGAGAGAGCGAGCTATTGATTCAGAAGAACTGGGCTTTTGATTCTGTTGAATGTGAGGGTGTTTTTATTAATATTTATACCCTTCTCTGGGGGTGCACGATCCTGTGCAGACTACAGAGATGACAAGGTCCCTGCCCTAGGATGCTTACAAGACAGATAACACAATGAATTATGACACGGGCTAAGAAGGGTCACAGGGGGTGAAAGAGGAGAGGAAATGACAGAAAGCAAAGAAAGGGAATTGGCTTCATGAAAGAGCTGTTATTTACAAAGCATGCCCATCAGGTAATTTGACTCCCTTTGGCTTTTATTTTGGATTTGTTTTTCACTTTCTTTTATTATGCTTAATAATCAGGCATGGGTGAGATAGTGCATAACACTAGAGCTGAGATTAATGATGAAAGACTAAGAAAGCTGTGGCTCTCAAGGAGGGATTTGAAGGAAGAAAAACATTTGTTTTTTCACTCATTAGAAGCAAGTAGGTTCAGACACATAAGAGTTTCACACTTGTGCTAAACTTTAAATTAACCACATGTGTAAGTCTTTGTGGGAATAGGGGACTAATTGGGTAGATTACAATACAATTAACTGCAAAGTCTGACTAGCACTAACTGACAATTTTAAAGAGTGGAAAATCTGATAAAATCCTTCTTAGTTAAAAGAAAAAAAAAATCATCCAAACTATAAAGACATATTGGGAGGGAGAGGAAGAGACCCTTTGCCATTACAGGTTGAATACCAGCAATAGAAATGCAGAGGGATTCAGTGAACTGTATATTTTGCTGTAACCTTCATGGCTGTCTTGATTTTTCTTCCAACATCCATTTCAATCACCTCATCTGAACTTACCCTGCTGCTGAGCCTGAGAAACTGTCGTGCTGAGATGTCACAAGCAGGATGATGCCAGGCTGTGGCAAAGCTGGCAGAGCGGGGCTGGGCAGTACACTGCTCACAATTTAGCACCATTTGATCACAATATCTCTTTCAAGGTCCTTTTAAGTAGTTAGGGAATGACCACAGTCCTCAATGGGTTAGAGATTTGTGCCCATGTTTCTCATGTATTCAAGAATAAAATAAAATATAGCTAAGAAGTTATGCTAGAAACGAAAGAACTCTTTAAAAAATATCAGATAGTTTATTATTATATAAAATCTAGTAGTATTTTAAAATGAAATCTCTTTCTAATAAATGTCGTCTTCATTCCTCTTCATTCTTTCCTCTTCAGAGGAATGACATGGAGAGTCAAATCCTATATCCAAATTTGTAAGACCTTCAGCTGTTAGCCTTCTCTTGCAATAGAGTGTGTCAAGCCCTGTGTGTCTAAAGCAAAGAGCTCTAAACAAAGGAAGAAAAGCTGAAATGTCTCTAAAGATAGAATAAGAAACATTAATTCATTAATGATAGAGTTTTAGATGCTTAGTGTTGAGACAGAAGAGTGGATGTTGAAATTACTTTGAGCTTCTTATGTTAATGACGTTTTTATTTAAATTTCTAGGATAATAAAGATAAAGTAGTGCATTTAAATATCCAGACCAATAAAATTCTCCCTCCTTGTATAGACAAAAAATCATAGCTGAGTCTTGTTTTGTCTTTCTTCTTACCTGTACATTCAAGTGTACATGCAGTCACATACTCAGGTGTATATGTCCAATTGAAGGCAACCAACTTCCAGTTTTATACAATGAGTTAGTGTTATAAAGTCCACAAATCTGAGGAGACCTGTATTTGCCTCCATGGAATCTCACTGCTCCTGCATAAACTGCATGGAAAACAAGACAGACATGTGCACAAATACTTCAGTCAGAGTCAAAATGACTTCTGTTAGCTCCTTAGATCTGCGTTATCACTGCATAACTGACCAATCAAATGGATATTTGACAAAAAGCAAATTTGAAAATTAGTCACAGAAGTTTCATAGGGACCTTAGGAAAGTCCTTCCAAAAATAAGGTATTTCCACCATTATTTTTGCAGATTTTTAATAACTCATTTTGTCAGATTCCCCACTTGACAGTGAAATATTTGATGTAATATTTTGTAAATTAATTGTAAAATAAGGTAGTTTTAAAGTACCTTAAGAGACCTGGAGATTGTGTAATAAGGAAACTGGCACTTGGCACTTAATTTACTTTTAAATTGGAGTGTACTTTAGATGAAAGGTCAGTTCCAAGAACCTCCCTGTCCTGTCAAGGACTTATTTGTCTAAGCAGTGTCAGTGACATTAAGGGATCTGCTTCAATATGGGATTAACAACACAGGTGAGGGTGTCACTACCTGCTCTCTGAAAACCAGCTTCTAAACAGGGAGGAAGTAAAATTTCCAGTTGTGTTTTTTCATATTCATATTTTTCTAATTCACTTTAAAATAGTCACCACTGAAGATAAAAAGCCAAGTAATTCAATAACGTAATTATGTTTATATAATGTGATTTCAACACATTCATTAATGCAGTGCCTATAAACGTGGGCTGCTGCTGCAATAAGTGCTTTATTGTAGCGTGTTTAGGGTGCTGTGTGCATTATGTTCTCCCTGTTACTCCCATTTGTGCCTGCCAATCTCAATCCTCCGTACTTTCAGAATTAAAGTAAATTCTCCCTTTTCCGGAATCTTTATAAACTGCTTTTCATTAGTCTCCTTGGTTTTGTTTTGCTTTAAAAAATCTAGTCCAAAAGATTAATCTGACATGACTTTGAATTATATTATGGCAACGGAGGGGCTGAGTAAAAACAATTGTGTCTACATTGGAATATAAATTTCTATGTTCAGAGTATTTTATCTTGTTTGGTTTAAGCTGCAGTAGACAAAACCTTCATATATACAACCTGGGTACGTTTTTAGTTTAACAGGGCATTTCTATTGCTGTCAGCAAAAGACAAGGTTTGAACAGCTAAACCAAGAGCATTTTTTTTCCCTTCAATTTTCCAGTGATTTAAAATTAAAACATGCTGTTATATATTTTAAAAGGTGCCTTTTCACACTCAACATTAAAGAAAAATCCAACCCCTAACAGACTTAAATAGGACTTTTTCTTTAATTTTTTTGCTGGTATTAACATCACTTCTTAATGTGGATTGGAGCATTTGGCTAATTCAGAATTTATTTTTAAATTGCTGAGAGGTTTATATTTGGAAACAGCTACTGAGCATTGCTCTATAGCTACCTTTAGCAATGTTTTATTGTCTTGACTAAGCTCATAATGGTGATTCTCAGCTCTACCACTGACATCTTAATGGCTGCCTCACCAATACTGGTGCTGTAGGAAGTATATGGGACTGACTTTTACATCTATAATGATATGGTAATGTGAACCATTACAGTGTCAGTGGTAGTTTATTGACATTATGGTTTAAGATTATGGGAGTATTACAATGCCATTGCAAACAAGCACTGCTGTTTTTAAAATAAGCAGATGAAACAGGGAAAAGTGACAAAATAGTTGTAATATTAAATCTACAACAGCAAGATCTTGTTTGCTTAAGGCAGCCACTACCCTAAAACTCCTCTGTTATCTGCATAATTCAGCACTGCATACTGTGCAGTCATCTGCTGGGAATCACAGCAGCAGGCAGAAATAACGAATGACCCTGGCTAAATACATTTGCACCATTTTGTGTTTTATAGAACTGAGCCTAATTTTAGACTGCCATTTGGAGGATCAAAGCCTGTAGCCAGAAACTGTCTGACTATGGGAGGAATATCTCCGAGTTTCCAAAGCCAGTAACATATAAAGCAAAATCGCCTGTTTTTCAGTTTTCTTGTTCCAAGAGGTGGATGTCTAGAAACTGAAAGGGAAAACAGAAGAAAGCAGAACACATTGTCTGATAAAAGCTTTAGAGGATCAAAACAAGGTCTGTGAACATGAACTCAGGCTAGACTCAAACTGACCTGAAGCTTACCTATGACTGAGGTGTCCAGAGAGGATTTTGAAAAGTATTTGAGAAAAGTCTGTTCCCATGAAATCACTGTTTACATGACACACTGGGCTTTCTTATCCAAGCTCTTCTATAGAAAACAAAAAGGGAAGAATTTCAATTAATTTGACAGTAAGTGCTTCAGTTAACACTTTGCTGAAAAGCCAGCACAGGCAAAGCTAAATATGAAGCGAAGGCCAGAGAAATGAGTTTTGCATCAATTTCACTTGTTCGGAGGGACATGATCATTTTCGTCTCATAGGACGATAGCAGCTTCACCTACATAAGTGAGTACTCGGAGCATGGTAGGAATTGAAAAAGAGAATCTGTTGGTGTTGAGGACCCAGCTCCATGATCTGAGGCTTTACCACAGACTAGTTTGAATCAGACTCTTCTGATCTCAAGGAATGAACACTGATTAAAGACTGGAGAACTTCTTGTGTGCTTCTGGTTTGCACCAAGTGGTGCACTTAGTTTTGTCTGAAATGAACCCAGTTCCTGTTTCTGTGATAGCTCTGCACAGTTAATTGGGGGCAACTGAGAGACTGACTTCAAAAATGAGCCCCTGATCTGAGCTAAAAATTACTGTAGATGACCCAAGTGAGCTCCACACTCCTGACTTGATCCTACAAAAGTTTTTCTTTTTTTTTTCTCCGACTCTTCTTCTCTTTCTCAGTACATCCATAACTATATCAAAACCTAGTTGTCGCAGGAATCAGGATCTATGAAACTATCCCAGCTCTGAAAGTGAGACATTAGTTCTTCACTATACTCTTAATAAAACAGGGATAAAAGCAGCAGGAAACACCTCTGATGATAGTGTTTCCATGATGATAATGTTTCCATGATGTCCACCATGATGGACAGGATTGGGGACAGATTCTGGAAGAGTATTTAGTATTAAGACTAACCCTCTGCTGTTGCTTTGAATAACCTTGCCATAGAACTGATCATTACATCCTAAAAGTTGCCCCGACGTTTATCTCTATGTTTATTCAAATATGACAGTAGAAAACTGTTCTGAAAAGAAGAGATTAATACTTGTAGCTACATCATCACAGTGGAGGAAATAATTGACTTTACTGAAAGGCTGTTTGCCTATAAGAGCCCTTGAAAGCTACTGGATCTGAGAAAATGCCAGAGACCAGTGGCTGGATGCCAGTGTGAGCATTTTCTTTCATTTCTGCTTTCACTTAGAAACAGACTGGTTGGTAGATGAGTAGTTCTAAATATCCTACAGGAAGAACATGATTGTTTATCCCTTGTGAAGGAAGGGAATTAGCCATCCAAGAACAGGGTTTCTTATTGAAGCTTCAAGTCTGGCTTGAGTGAGATCTGGGGAAAGCAACTGCAGGATTTCTGTAGAGTCTTTCTACTTGGATCTTACAGTCTTTCTTAAAAAGGAGTTAAATCCTAGATGAAATATCTGGCACTGAGTAATGCATTATTAGATCCTATCTGGGTTATGATCTGATTGGAAAATAATTCTTTTCACAGGAGCTGTTGAAAATGTCTGTTAGCCGGCATCAATTCTCCCTTGCATGTCATGTTTTGCTTTTTGTCTCCGTGACATTTTCAATTTTGCAGAGGTGTGGACTGTGAAGACATGTCCGTAGACATGTCAAATGGACAAGTCAATATGCATCACACCATAGAAATTGTTATTTCTTGATGAATTTTTGCAAACTCTTTAGAAATTGTCCACAGACTCCTAGAGGGTCTGCAAACCACCGACTAAGCTGAATTTGGTTGGTAATGCAAACCACTCAGGCTAAGGGAACCTGCTTTTCTAGGCAGATGGACACCAGTCACACAGCAGCTTGAGCATATCTGTAATACAAAGAGAAATGGTGATTCGTTTATATTGGAGGAAAGAAAAAATTGTACTGCTGAGGCCAGTGCAACTGGATTGATCCCTGGCTCTTGAGTGGGGCACAGTTTCTTTAGGTCAGTGAAGGCAGAAGTGCTGTTGCTGTTACCTTTAATCCAAGTGGAGAAAGTGCAGTTCTGGAAAGCTCAACCCCCAAAATCAGGGTTGATGGGAGAAATTGGACTGTGAAAAATAAACCTCACTGTGAAGGAGAATGTGCATCATTGCTCATTGCCTGGCAAAGCAGCAGCCTCCTCTCTGGCCCTTGGGATGGAAAATACATATGCAACAAAATGCCCATTGCGGATTTTGCAGTGCTGGACTAGAAATTTTAGCATTTCTAACAAGCCACTAGTAGAAACAGGCACTTTCTCTTGAGAGATATTTATCAGCAAACCTCCAGGAGTGCAAGAGGCAAGGTGTATGGGAAAAAGAGAGGAGGGTGCCAGCAAAACCAAGAGAGAGGCTTGGAGGCTAGAATAGGAAACCTCCTGAGTGGTATAATATGCCCGGCGTGTAGATACATATGCATAGCTTCTCATCAGACCCTTCTCTTTCCCTCCATCCCAGCAAGGGGTAGCTAGTTATCTCACCACTGACCCGTGTCTGTCAGCAGGGCTGCTCTGCACTGGCGGCCGTAAAGCTAATTCTCCTCTGCAATGGGAGAGGTGGAAGTGCTACAAGGGACTGCATGATACAATCAAATAAAATGCACGAGCAGAGGTAAGAGCCTTTTTGCAACGCCCGGAAAAGGCTTCACTGGTTTCTTTAGTCCCTGTATCCAGCTGAGAGCAAACAGCCTGTGCTCTGTCAGCTCAGTGAGGAGCAGTGATCAGTAGATGCTGCTGAGGAAAGAGCAAAGGGGCACGGAGCAGGGTACCCACAGGATCTAACGTGGCACGTGTTTCTGGGGTGCCAGACAGAGCACCACCATCCTTCCTGATTCTCAGTGTAATAAAACTCCATGCTGGGGAATTTACAGTCTCCTTGCCAAGCCCCACACTGTTGCAAGAGCTGCAACCACATTTCACAAGCGTCATTTACATTTGGAAGTGCTAAGTCGTTCTGCAAGCCCACTGACTAGATACTGCAGCTAGCGTTTCCATCAAGACAAAATTTCTCTGTAAGAGCCAGCCAGCCAGACTGCTGTTTTCCAGGCTGGGCTGGAGAAGCCTCTCCCAGGATCAAGAGAGAAGTTCAGCAGTTTCAAACTTCTTCCTCTTTTTAGCCCGGCTGCTCAGCCTGCTAACAGCAAAGCGGCTCTCAGGGCTCCACATACCTGACCAGCAGGATCCAGCCTGCCTACAATTCATTTCCAACTCATCAAGACCACTATCTCGTTTCCAACTCATCAAGACCACCAACTCATTTCACACTCCAGCAGGTCACAGTAAAGCCATTAGACACCCACAATTTTCAATAAATACCAGTTTGGATTAAATTCCAGTTAGTGACCTAAAGGTGAAAGGCCTTTGCACTCCCCAAGAGGACCCTTGATTTTATTACTCCAGTGGACACCGTGTACCTAACAACCTTCTCACATGGATAAGCATGCACAAATAAATCAAGATCTAAAAGTAAAGGGTCGGCACCCTGCTTCTTCAGGATGGGTAGGATGACTCCAGTTGGTCCAGCAGTGCAGCACAGAAAGTCAGAGGCAGGTCTGCAGTGCCTATGCAGCTTGGTTAGAAGTCTCTTATTGCTACTGAAGGAACAAGTGTTGCCCTTCAGAGTTGGGTAGTGTCAAAAAAAAAAAATCCACCAGAAATTCTTTTTATTTAGAAATATTGTACAAAGGGAAATGAACAGGCTTCCAAGTTCAGTAAAATATAGGGAATTGCAGAAAGGATAATAAGTATATATATATATGTATTTGGTTTTATTCCTTATGAATTAGTTTATAAAATCCTGCTATTGCCTAGGTAAGGCTGGGAGTGGTATTTCCAACATCCCACTCAGAAGATATAAGGAAGTCAGAAATATCCAGTTAGAGTTACTGCCCCCGGCCTACCTGCTTCTTCTGAGAGATGGTGTCAGAAGGAAATACAAACCACAACACTTCTGAAATGATATTTAGAGCCAGGACACAAGGCAAAAGAGTGGTGCTCACAGGTGTCACTGCAGTACAGTGTCCTGGCCAAGCGCTGAGCAGTTCGGAGAGGTGCCGTCTAGGGCTGTTCAACCACAGGAGAGATGCACAGGTCAGGCTGGGTCTGTAGCTGCTTAACTTGGGCAAAGCAGCTACCTCTCTCCCTTGATTAAATGAGGAGCTGAGGATTTCCAATACGGACCTTTCCAAATCCTCCAGATGTCCGGCTGCCTAATTTCATATAATTTTAATAAGAATCGGCTTTCCAAAACCCTCAGTCTTGCTAATCTTCAAAGGAAAATGCCTCTATACTGACTGCTGAAAGTTTCTAGGTATTTTGAGGTTGAGTTGTCATTACATTAAGTATATTAAAAATATTTATCAGATTTGAGATAAATGGCATTTTGTCTTCATGCTTGTCTACAGGTGTGCCACAGTCACTTCATAGGATGTTTAGGAATTTTTGGTTGTGATTTGGGATATATCTGTCATCTTTCCTTCTATTTACCTGTAGTGCATTCAGATTCATTTGGTCTTTGAATTTTCTACATTCTACATCCAGTTTTATGTTTCAGCAACAATATTAACCATGAAGCTGGAAGTTGGTCTGGATAATGGCTGTCCAGTGAGAGAATTAATGGGCTGTGGCAAATCTTGTTAGCTGTAAATACCTTCAGAAAAGACACTGGACTGTTCATAATGACTTATTTGTCAATTGTTATTGCTAAAAGGATTTTTGAAGAATAAGAAAATGCTTCTTTCTTTTTGTCAGCTGCAATAAGGCATTTTATATAGAAACAATCAAGAAGGTGCCATGAAAAAAAACACACTTTATTTAGGAAGCCAGATGAATCCTTCACCCTTAAAGATGGAGATGTTGAAACCTTTTGATAGATATTTGATACTTTGATAGACATCCAATGCTTTCTTTGTTGCTTAGAGAGGGAAGATGAGAAGAGCAAAGCTACTGTGTTTGAGATCCGCTTTAGGCAACAAAGACTTATATTAGGAGTTATTGTTATTTGCAGAAAGCCACAGGCAGCCACCTCCTGCCAGTGCACCGAGCTAACTCACCACAGAGGAAGCAGGGGGGCAGAAATGCAAGATATGGAAATAGATCTTTTCTAAGAAATCAAAGCAGAAATGCCCCTCCCATTCAATCATTATGGATGTTTTCCACTACCAATCATTTATATATGTGGTGGGTCAAATTGCATTACAGAAAAATCAAATGGCTGTCTCCACAGTTAGAGTTTTTATTCAGGTGAAATTATTAAAATGGCTTCAATCTAGCAAATTTCTAAGAGATGCAGTTTTGCAACTGCTATTCACCATGGCAAATTCTTGCCATTTGATAAATGAAGTTTTGCATTCCTAATTTTATTTCTCCTTTGATAAGGCACTCTAACTGATTGGAGAGCAGTAACAGTGGAGATGTGGCTGTCAAGACACTTGTTCAAGATCTGGCAGCTGTAACAAGTCAGTCCAGTGATTGAATGAGGCAGGGGAGCTGTGCTAAATGGTTAAATCTCTCATTTCTGATTGACATTTGGCAAACACAGCCACATTCCCTTATTGACATGCTTACAAACACCCTTGAATGTTATTGGAAAAGATACTTGCTCACCAAGGAATGAAAAAAGACACAGCTCATTTAAGGCAGATCTCTCATTCTTGCTACATATTTTTTAAAGCATTCCTTCTTACAGCTAAGATCCATATGCTCATGCATGTCTTCTGTACCTGTCAACTGTGGCTGGGTTTCTTGAGCAGCATATTGCTTAGAGTTGTAACTTATGTGAGCAGGAACTCTGAATTGGTTGTGTATCAGAGAGGAATGGGAAAGAAATCTGGGGTGGTTTGTTGTGTTTTCATAAACATTTAATTATAATCATTCTATTTATAGTTTTGCAGTTAATGATTTGCTGTGCTGAGGCACGAGGTTCGTCATAAAATGGTAAGATTTAAGTAGTACCTGTTCAGTGGAGTGTCTTTTTCAATAATCAAAAGTATTTTATATTTTTTAGCAATATATCCTGATGAAAGACAACTTGGAGACCACCACCACCACCACCAAAAAAGGAACATTTTAGTGCTGGTGTTATTTTTTTCTGTTTCTTGTCTATTTGCTTGTTGGAATGAAAACCTTTATTTTGTCAGGATTACAGGTCTTCTAGCAGTTATGGCAAAATAAATATATCCTTGGAGAAGCAGGCAGCACAAAACAAAAAATGGAGTCTTCTGCGGTGAGAAACAGACTGTCCAAAAGAAAAGAACTAGGAGCCTCAGGAAAAAAAATATATATTATCATAGGACTCAAAAGAGAACTCACATAGAAATACACTGAAGTTGTGATATTTGTATGACAGGCATCCTAGCAAAGCCTTTCATGAATGGATGCATAATGGAACTATTAAAAGTGTAAGAAAATTTATTTCAGTGACAAAATAATGAATATCTAATCTCTTATCTTCCTTAGAGCTGGGTGATTAGAGGGCAAACTGAAGTAATGTTTGTTTTATTCTAGGGTGAATTAAAGGGATAAAACAGTAACATGAAATTATCAGTAACATGATCCTGGGCTGGGGAACGGAGGGCTGAGAGGAAGACCCACAGCCCAGTCTATGCCTGTGTAGCCCTCTCTGCCCTCTGCCTTTTTTTCTGTGGCTTTGTGTCACTTCATGTGCACCCCTGTGGCCTTGTGCCACATTGTGTGTGCATTTCTGTGGCCTTGGTGTAGCACAGCCCATGGTCATGCTGAGAGGAGCTCTGATTTGTGGTGTTTCCTGCACTTCTAGTATCACCAGAGCAACTTTGAGATAGATGCACAGTTTGCTCGGGGCTGCATGGAGACCAGAATCCTTCCCTGGCACATTCACAAGCTCCAAAATATGGATTTTCAGCCTAGAAAGGGGCTCAAATGAAGTTGATAGGAATAAATACAGCAAGCATAAAGGTAAGTTGTGATCTTAGACTTCTACTGGGATCATATATTCCTGCAAAGCTCTCCCCTCTTTCCAATATGTAGGATTTCAAATCTTGTCCTTGTATTGACTTCTCATTAATAGTTTGTATGTATGAATAATTCACCATCTATATACTATATCTCTACTTTAAATGCATTACAAAGCATATATTAGACAGAGATTGACCTCTACTGTGGTTAACATCAAGATTTATTGTTCCAGGAAGCTCCAGATGTATTGACTTGGATCAAAGCCTGGAGGTTCAATTAAAGTTGATCCTGTATTAACAAAAGGCCACAAGCCACATTTCTTCTGTCCTCTGCTTTGTGAAGGATGTCAGTCGTCTTTGTTTCTTGATTTTTTTTCCATTGAAGATGGAGCATAGCTGTAATCCTAACCCATCTGCCTAGCTCTGCCTAACTTTTCTGTTTGCTTCAGCTGCCTCTAAGATCCTTGCTAAATAGCTATTAATCTGACGCCTTCCTCTAGGTTGAAAATAGTTTTGCTATCATTTTCTCTAATAAATGTTTGGGTTTTTTTTCTTTCTAAATCCCATATTTTGGTGTAATGTGTGGTAGGAATAGACTCATTTTAAAAAAGTGTTATCCTATCCCAGTGTGCTTAAACAGAATAGAACTGTTAACAGTAAGGCAAGAATGGGGACAAAACACTTTGAATTTGACTCCTCATAGTGCCTCAGTGTTGAAAGAAGATTTCACAGACAGGCTGTGGGGTATGATCTCTAGCTATAGGATCTGATAATGTTCCCATATTGTTAATGTGACCTTCTCATCTTTTTCCTTTGGAAAAATGGCCTGGTGTCTTTGCACTATCACCAGGCACTGCACATTTTATTGCTAAGCAGCAATGACGAGCGCAGAGCCCGGGCACCACTTTCATCTCCAACTTCTGCAACTTCTGCTCCGTACCTCCAAAGCCCGTCCTTGAAGGATGCGCTTCCGAGCTGAGGGGAGCTGGGAGCTGACGGCAGGGGCGCAGCCGGGCGCGTGCGGGAGCTCCGGCTCGGAGACGGTGCCCAGGAAGGAGCCTTCCTTAATTACACACACACACAGGCGCTGCCTCCCACACACTGATGTGCCCGGAATATTATGGACTGGAATCACACCCAAAGAACCAAGATAGTCCTCATGGAAAGGGTGGGAACTGACATGGAGAGAATAATTATGAAAAACAAGGATGAGAAAAAAATAAAGAGTATTCCATTCCTTTCTATCCAAATCCTTCAAAAATAAGCTTTTTTGGAGCTTTTCTGCGTTTTTAGCTACCACTCCTTGAAACATTCATGTACTTCCACAAGCACAATAGCTGAATTAGTAAGGGTAGAACAAGGCATATTGAATAGGAAATGCACTGAGCAGGAGGTTTAAATCAAGGCTGGAAGAGGGGAGCTCATTAAGAAGTTTGGAACTGTTAAGGAAAACAGCAATTTCTTGATGCACAAATATACATCTTATCAGAAAAAGAGGAAAAAAAAAAAAGATCCTAGCCACAACCCATGCATATGCTGAGGAAAGGAGGAGTATTCTCTGTGGTAAATACATATTCCTTTTCTTGAGGAAGACACTGAAAAGCCCCACAAATTACTCTTGAGCTTTCCCAGCTTTAGTCCTGATACGAGAGCATTTCTTCTGATTTGGTTTATGAACCTTTATATTTATGACAGCACGGAGAAAAAATAATAGCCCCAGACTCCATCACCAGGTCACACTCTGTCTGCTTGATTTTAATGAGAACCTGCCATAAATAGGGAAAAATATGCTGCTGTGTGACAACACAGGAGACCAAAGCAAAGGAAACATGAAAGGAAACGTACACTGTTCTGAATCCAAAGACCTGCTATTATCAATGTCTTTCAGGCAAAAGGTAAATCAGAAGTTGATGCTTGCGAGCACGAACAAGTGATTTGCTGTAAACATTAGTTAGTTATCCCTGTGAGATCACTCACTGTCACTCTCAGCTGGAGTGCCTGAACCTATTAATAAATCTTACTCAAAGGTTCAGATCTTGGTCTCTCAACATACGCTTATGACCCTCAGTGGGAACCAGCGTAAAACTCTCTGTATGGGACTATAGGGAAAAATTCAGCTGCTAGCCCAATAGAAAGCAAGTGAGAGAAATTCCAGTACCTGCAGGACAGATTCCTGATAATGAAGGGTGCCTGCTATACTGTCTGTTGTAATGGATGGCTCCGAGCAAAGTATACTCAGACTGCTTTTAAGAACCTGGCTTAATTGCTTCATCTTGCACTCAGCTTGTGGTACACTTTGCATTCCCTTGATTGTAAAGAACGAGAAGTAGATAAGTACAAACCACAGGCCATTACGTACAGTTGTCCTTTGTGATGAGTCTCTGCTGTGCAGATGGGGACTTTAGAAGCCATCCCTTCTCTTTTAGCTGTGATGAGTCCTCGGGGAACATACCCTTGCCCTGTCTCATCTACGATTTAAGGGGATGCTGTCGCTATTGCTAACAGCACCTAACTAACGTGGTTGAGAAACCTGCCCTTGAGAAGGCAACATATTTTAATACATGCGAAGCGGGTGCACAGCTCTCACTAATAGAAAAGGCTGCAAAGTAACTGCCTGGTCCTGACCTTATCTTGAAAAATGTGATTTTTTTAGTACTTGGCTTGTTCTTTAAAATCTGGATTGCCATAATTCTTCTGGATGTGCCAGTATTTTAGGGTTGACCATAAATATCCCAGAAAGCATTGATTTTGAGCAGTATAGTGCTAGATGTACAAGAATATTTTCTCGGCTTTTACTTCAAAGGTAAGAAAGTCTGTTTTAAAGACCAATATTCTATTAGTAGAGATATGGTATTATTTTTATTGTTAGCAGTCATTTGGGTTAGCAATTATTTTAGGGGGAAATAATAAAAAAAAAAAACGGTTAGCTCCTTTAGATGGACAGATGCTACAATAATATTGAAGTCATCACCACAGTCCTGTCTGGTTGACATAATAGGTTGTGAGGGTCTTCTCTGCTCAGTTGCTAGATGCAAATGAGATAGATTAATCCCACATAAACGAAGGCACAGGTAGTATCTCACCAGGTAGCATGCACTAAAAATCATTCTTTCAGCATGAGCAAAGGTTAACAAAGAAAAGGTTTTGGTTTGGTATTGCATTTTGCAAATGCTTCTTCTAGGAGGCTTTTGGCACAGGCACACACCAGAGGCTGTCTAATGAGTAACTACCATTGCAGCTCATTCCCTGACACAGCTCCTTGTTGGCTACTAACCCTGGCCTAGAATCTGACATGCTGGGGCTCCTGCAGGGCACGTTGTTTCTATTAGAAGCAGCCAGGGACATTAATACTCATTTGCCTATGGCTGGGTGGGCTTGCCACGGCATCGCGCAATCTCAGTTTCAAATGCACTTGGTGGGGAGGTAGTTTGCTGGCCCAGGAAGGCAAAACCATGTTAGTCCATCAGGACGTGTCTCGCAGGTGTATTAACCTCTGGCAGGACCTACCAAGGAAGTGTGAGCTATAACATCCTTCCCTGAATGTGCTGCTCTGCTCTGTGATTCCTGTGTAAGAAGAGATGCCCAAGGGCATGGATCATAATGATGCCCCAAATGTGTATGGGTCAAATCCACAGATGAAAAAAAAAAAACCACAATTCCTCAGCAACTGCCTGCAAACTACAAGCTTTTAATAATTATATTGCAAGTTACTTTTCTCCAGGTTCTGAAAAAAATGAGGTTGGAAGATCTCTGAACTAAGATTCTAATAACATGTTTTGTAAAGCTTTAGTATACACTTTTTTTGCGGTTCTTTATTGGGACTTTGGAAATAAGCAAGCTATTAGAGCTTTAACTTCTTTGTTTATAATGGAAACACTCACTGACCCTTGACTGCAGAGATGTGCTTGCACTGTTATAATAAATGCCAGGTACATCTAACAGATGTGTGATCCAAGAACGCTCTGGCTCCTTGCCAGCACGCTCCTTTATGCCTGGTACCTAATCCAGCTGTGGCAAAAGCATTTGGGGATTTAGATGTATCGTAAGCAATTTTTGGTTTTAGTACCTATGTGTGTATCTGAAACGCTACTTGCCTTTATATTTTAATTGTTCCAAAGAATTGAAAGCAATAGGTTTACTTTGCTTATTTTTCACCCCTTTTTAAGGCATTTTATGTTCTCCAGGAGAAATTTGCAGAAAATCTGTGCAGCCTGCAGGAAGGAATATCTGTGAGCATTTCTCTTCAATGAAATT
>JAVCKT010005447.1:33978-55123 GCA_032273925.1 Rhynchotus rufescens
TTAAAGTAGCCTTTATAAAAACATAAAAACATTGGTCCGTTTTTTTTTTTTTTTTTGGTTTGGTTTGAAGAGGAGCTTGCAAAGATGCAACATTAAAATGTCCCTTTCTGGTTTAATTACATAGGAAAGAGGTCTCTGAAGAGGTCTCAGGATTGCCTGTGGTCTCTGGCAATCTAAGTGTTACAGAACAGAGATTTAACTATGAGTAAATCAGATTGAAAAAAAAAGTTTGCTAATAAAGTTTCTATACTAATATATTATAAGATATTTTCTTTTCCTTCAGGCTGTGTGTGTTACCTACTTAAGCCTGAATCTAATTCTACACTTTCAGTAATAAAGCTAAAGCATTCAAGCTCGTAGATTTAAGATAGGGGCAGTGGTCACCATATTAGTCATTATCACACAGATACAGTTTCTTGTAAAGTATGCCAGCATCCTGTAAAAAAAACTAAAAAGAACTGAAATTCTCACACACATGGACAGTTTCTCATTCATCAGTTAAAGATTTTATATAAGAAAGTGACTCTCAAAGGAAAAGGAAAGCATAATATCTCACTGTACCCTCTTTACATACTTTTTTGAAAATAGTCTGAAATTTGATTTTCTAATTTGTTACCATAGCTTAAAACTTCTGAATTGCAAAACATGAAGTTCTGCATCCTGCTGTTGATTCTTCTTTCATTAAACAGAACAAACTTTGCTGCTCATCCTTTCCAGATCAGAGTTAACTGAGGGACTTCTTAGAAAGATTTTGTCAAATCCAGTGCCATGCCAGAAAATGAGTATCAGCAGTGTCTCTTGAATTATTCCACCACACCATCCCAACAATAGGAAAAAAATAACAATAATTAAAAAAGGTTTAAAAATTTCATAGTTGTCTTCCATACTTCACGTCTCAAAAATTTATCAGAATTATGAGTTGAGCTGCAGTAAATGCATTTGCTTCATAAACCTCCTCTTCACAGAAGGAAGTTGTGGGCACTTCTAAAGGAAGTTGAGCACTCTCACAGAGACAGTTCTTCCTGGACATCCCTTTCAGCCAATAAACACATAAAATGATGAGTTTTCCAAAATTCTCAGCAGAAATTTCTCATCCTGTTCTTGCACATGTCTGGCCAAATCATCCAAAGGAAATGTCAGTTGCTTCTATAGATTGGCTAAGCACAGTGGCTGAAACTCAAACCACATGAAGTAAATTTCTTTTTCCTTCTGTCAATATAGCAAGGGCTTCAACTCATGTTTGAAGGGTTCGCCTCAAGCATGCACACCATATTGAGACCATGTTTTGACCATCAAACAGAAAACGAGTATCTGCAACCACTTTGCATCCACACATTACCTTCTTCATACCCACATTTACCACAATAATGTTCACATGTGGAACAGAACACTGCAGTGTTCGTCTAGTGTGAACTAGAAGAGTGACAGATCCAGGGTAGAGTTAATGGGCACAAGGTACCTGCAATACAGGAACTGGTTAGATTTAATTTCTCAAAAGAACCAAAAAATCAGATCAACCTGCAGTGCAAGGGAAAACTTACTGAACATCAGCTTGGAAAAGACAGTCTTGGTAACACAAAAGCAGTTACCTACTCTATATGCAGCTCTAACCAATTCATCTTGCTATACAGCCTGCACTGTATGGTCTGGGAACATCATTTTTCCCACTTAGTTACAGGACAGGAATAATACCAGATGACTTAACTGTCCGTTTTCTGCAGTAAAAGGAGAGTTAGGATATCTTAATCATATCTCACCTTAATTTCATTTTAATCATAAACTATTACAGAGCAAGATGTGGCATTCTGAGCAAAGATACCAACCACTTGAAGCTAGCTCAGGTTTATGAAGTCTCACCTCCAGCTCTGGCTTGATCCAGTCAAGGCAACACTGACACAGCAGAGCTGGATCTGGGCTAAGTTCTTCAATACTCGGGGAAGGCTGGCACCTTCCATTAGCCTAGCAGGAAAACCTGGCTGTGTTTCAGGTCTAGTGGTGACTCCAGCCTGATAAACTCTCTAGAAACCCACATGGCCCTTCACAGTGGGTCATATGAGCAGACCAGGTCTAGAAATGGCTGCACTTCAGAGATGACTCTGGACATGACATAGTTCAGTCTGAATGGTGCAGCAGTGGAGCTACCAAATCCCACAGCTCTTCAATGCCAGCTGCAGACAGAGACCCTGCATGGCTACTGACTGCAGCATCCAACCTGGAATTGTGTCTGTGCCCTTTTAAGTGAGGCGATTTCTTAGTTTCGGCATTGCCACAGGGAAAAAAAAAAAAAAAAAAACAACTCCTCATTGCTGTGCAGTTTTGGTTTTTTTGCAGAACATAAAAATGATCCATTAAATGTGCACACAAAATTAGACTGGCACAGTTTAGGTTAATTCAGAAGACATCATGTACTTTTATAGCATCAAGCAAATACAGACAAACAAAATATTTGAAAAAGTATGCTTCTTTACCTGCTCCAAGATCAGATTATTCTTTTTTTTCTTTCCTGAAGAAGCTTTATGTGCAAAAAATATTTGACTTATTAAAAGTATGCAAAGCCTCTAATTTCCAGACTTAAAAAATATACAGAAACAGAGAGAGAGAAATCCACTTAAACTCTCCCTTACTTTGCAATCTGCTCCATCAGCAAAGTTGCACTGCAGTATTTCAGAAATATAAAGGTTTATCTGCACCGAGCTAAGCCCCTTTCCTCGCTAGGTCACCAGGGACCCAGTGCTAAAGAAAACCTATAGCTTCAGCTAAATGAACAGTTCTGTCTGCAGTCCACAGCACTTTTTTAGAGAGGGTTACACACTCGCTCTCCCCATCCTATTTGTTATTTTCAAGACAGCCTTCATCATCTACCTGCTGTCTCATAAGCATTTCCTTTACTTCTATGAATACATTAAAAAAGCTGAGGCCCTCTATGCTACATGCACAGTGAAGAGGTTCAGCAGCAGTGCCAGAGCTGTTAAACAATCCTCAATCCAAATGAAGAAAAATTTGTTTCCTGAGGTACCAGGCTCAACAGAGTATTTACTTCAAGAGAAGGGGAATAGTTAGAAGAGAACTTGCCCATGGAAGATAACTGCGACTGCTCTCCTAAAGTTCATAAGCACTTCTGTCCTCAGAGCTCAGCACAGCAGATAGACAGAAATGATGGCCATACTGCTAAAATTGAACCAGAGACTGTAAAGAGAATATACAGATAGAATATGAGAAGGTCTCCTGGTTATGCTAAAATAGAAAAAGAAAAAGAATAAATGAGAGCAGTGGTATAGAGCTTACCTGAAATATAGGCATAGCTCCCAAAACAAATACAAACTTCCATTATATTCAAAAAACAAACCAGTGTTGAACAGGGGACCACAGGCCTTGCAGAGTTCTCAGAGATAAAAATAACTGAGATGGAAGTAAAATCCAAAGATCTTATTGCACTCAAGTCTAGGGGGAAAATAATCTTCATTATTCACAGAACACTGAAAGAACTGGTTCATGAAATTGCATGGATATTAAATAAATCCATCAAATGAGGGACTATCATATGACTAAACAAAACCCAACATGATGCCTATACTTCAGAGAAGAGACAGAGGGAAAAAGTCATTTTGACAATACAGACACATCAGTCATTTATAAATAGCACACAAGACTTTCATACAAATCTTTAGAAAAGAATGGAAAAACAAAAGCAGACAAAATGAATTACAGAAGACAGATCATGTCAGACTAATCGAAAATCTATCCATTTTTTCCTCACACGCAGAGACACACACAAAAAGGCTGTAAATGTAACTTACCTAGATTTTAATAAATCATTTGCCCAATCACTACATAGACTAAACTGGAGAAAAAAAAAGTCAGTAACAGTATAAAAAAGTATAAACCTGTAAAGGGGAAACAGCAAGAAGTGGAAAGGACTAGGCAGGAAGCAATTTATTAATGAAGATCCTTCAGACCAGTCTTCAAGGACATGTAACGGAGCGTCATACAAGATGGCAAGTATGGCAATGGACACAAGATAAAGGGCTGGAGAGCAGGAGATGCAGTGTCTGTAAGAACTGCTCTGGTTCAAGGTGACTGCAGGGTTTCAGCACTGTATGGCCATGAGAAGAGGCAAGTGCAAGCATGAGAACACAAATGGTAGGGCACGCAGAACTGTTTTGGACGAGGGCTATGACGAAGCTGCCCAGTGCCTTGAGGTAGATCTCACAGTAACGAGCTTCCTCAAGAAAACTACAGGTTTTAAGCTCTGGGTTTTATCAGAACAAAAAGAAGACTCAAACTGATTAGGGAAAACAACAGAAATTGTTGTTCCCCATTGCAGCCTCCTACTGCTTCAGTTATTCCCCAACTTGGAAAGAGGCTCCCCTTCCTGACCGTAGCTCCCAAGAGAGGAGCAACCTCTGGCCACTCTCCAGAAGGTTGGGACCCTCATTCAGTTCATTCAGGCCTCTTAATGTCACAGGTCATGCGACAAACACCAATAAGTGAAAGAAAAAAAAAAAAACACAATTTTTAGCACAGGTAGGATGCATGGTGTCACCACCATGCAAGCACAGGGAATGCTTTAATAATGGAACTGCAAATTGTCATCCCGCTGTGGGACAACAAACTTAGGCAAGTGAGGAGAACTGCTGGGATAACCACATGAACACTGGGGTTTATTTCAGGAGAAAAAAAAAGATTGAAAAATAAGTACTTTTTAGCTACCTCAAAAGCCTGGATGCAGCTAGTAGTTACTCCAGCACAAAACAAATGGCAAATTCTGCCTAAAAACCTACTGCAGCACTGAACTGGTTACCTTGCACTGAGCTTTGCAGTGCAGCACCTGTGCTGGTAACAGTTTATAAACTAATAAGCTGAAAAGAATTTCAGGCATGTCTATAGAAGGGCATTTACTGCAACAAGTTTACCGTAAAACACATTCAAGAGATAAAAGCATGACTTTTTCATATGAAAGACTGCAATTTATCTCAACTCAAAAGAAAAAAGTGCTGTTATTTAAACAAGAGAACAGAGACAACATGCAAGTATTTATTAATAGAGGCATGAATTAAACTCAAAACTGCAGGGGTGGGGGCTAACTGCTAAAAAGTTTGTTTCTAGAGCAGCTTTCCACTAAAATTTCTAAGGACAAGCCATATAATCGTCTCGAGAGGAAACTGCATTGTTTCGAGGAGAAGCTTCTCCCATGCAGGAATATAAGATACGCCTGCCAGCATAAGCCGAAGGCTGAACTTGGTGCCTGCCTGTCGAATTCAACACTAAGTTTGACACAGGTAATTCTCTAACCATCCTATCCTATGATCTCCTCTTTTTTCCCCTCTACTGGTGCAAGTCACTTACTCGCAGTGCCTTTCCCCAGTGCAGCTGACAAACCCTCCAGGACAGTGACTGGGACTTTTTAGATATACACGTGGTTCCTTACAGAAGCTCCAACAAAGCCTCAAGGCTTTAGCAAGCATACTTAGAAAGGATGTGGTTTGGGGAATTTAATAGTTTTGCATGATTCACCAGTCACATCAGTGAAACTGTTGTCTTATATGGCAGTTCATCTGGCATTTCGACTAGCTAAGCTTTAATATCACACAAATTCTATTTGTTGCCTTCTGTGTGGAACTAATAAAACCCAAACTACAAAATCCATAGACCAAAATGTTAATCGAAATGCTCTGCAAAAAATACACAAACACTCTCAAGAATAATCTCTACCTTAAATGTTCTTGTTCAGGATTATATTCATCCTAGTGAAATGGTGTCTCCGGTGCATGTTTACTAATAACAGCACGCTTTCCCAAAACAACACAAGAACAGAATAAAAAGAATATATATAATCAGAGCTAGAATACAGTACACAATGAACATTTTACCAGACAAAAGTGTAAACACTCTCTCCATTTCACTGCCAACAGACACTTATCTCTGTGTGACAGAACTCAGAGCACAAATGCAGTAGCAGCTCCCATGTTACGCAGACAAATAGAAATCACTGAGCAAAATCTGGTGTTCAACCCCTGCTCCAAAGGCAGAATTTAAGTCTCACAGGGAACCATTTGTCACTCTTGTGCAGCTGCTCTCTGTAACCAGGCAGGGATAGGAGCTCACGACCTACAAAAGAGGTTCAGAAACCGCCCGTAGCCTGCAGCAAATGCCAGGAAGCTGGAGAATTCGGCATATAACCTTAGGCCACAAACACAGACAGGTGTCTGGGTCTGCATACGGTTCTCAGCTTTGACCACTCATCCTTTGTTTGCAAGGAAAAACTACAAAAGAGACGTTAGCACCTGCATTACACTGTCCCAAATTATATTCTTTGCAGCAAGTGAGAGGGCTACCGGTCCAGTTCCTCACTCTGCACGGGAACATCCTCAGTGATTCCCCCTCTTCCACCAGTAATCCTTTATCCTGACTTTTTTTGCACAGTTTATGCATTTAGCAATTCTCCGCTCACCCTCTACACATCCCCACCCAGCCACAGCAGCCCCCAGTCAAGTCTTCCCAGGCAACGTCCCTTCCTTTCCCTGGGTCACCAGAGGCCTCTTCGGAATCCGTATCATCTTGTCACCTCTCTTCCCACCTCCTGACCCACAGCATAGCTCTTACTTCTGCATTAAACAACACAACTTCCCTGCTGCAGAAGCAAGAGCAGTGGCAATCACTTAGTGCCTTGAAGAAAGAAGTTCCATCTTCAGCTTTGGGACACACTTCAGCCTCAGCCTTGCAGAGGGAACTGCTTAGGAAAGTCCACTTGAGCTCCCAGGCACCCTGGGATGAAGCATTCTTGCTTGCTCAGTGAGGATGGCACGTCAGATGCTTATTTAAACAGGGATGACATGCAGCCTTTCAGGGTTTTATCACTGGCACCTAACTTTCAAAGACTTCAGAACTTGACAAGATTTTAATGGAAGCAGCAGAATAACCATCCTCCTTCAAAAACGTAGACTTCTGCCAAACCCACCCTGCAAAGCCCATGACACCAAGGTTGAAAGGTGAGGTTTTTCTTGGTCAATGGAAAAACAATGTATTTTTTCCAAAGGAAAAGAAAAGGGAAAGAGAAAGGGAAAGACCCATATTTTGATGCTGTTTTTTAACAAAAACAACAACAAAAAAAAAGGCAGCTGTCAAAAAATTTCAGCTCTAATGCCTAAGAGGTTACCGCAGCTTCCAAAAAGAAAAGTAAAACCTTAAATAAACTCAGAAAGGATTATCTGCTGGTTCAAATGAAATTGTTAGGGAAACCACGATCAGCACCAAGAGCCTCTTTCGATTTTATAGAAAACACAAACGGGAGGCTTGCAGAACAGAAATCCCAGCTCCATCAGCTCTGGTGAAAGCTGCTGTCTACAGAAATGCTAACTCTTTTTTAATTAAAAAAAAAAAAAAAAAAAAAAAAAAAGAGGAGGGCACATTGGCTAAGATCTAAATGTAAGGCTTAACATACAGTTGCATTCCAAGAGCTGAACAAGAGTGAACATCAGCCTGGCACCAAGGCTTCTAAGCGACAGCAACATGCCCAACGTGCCTTAAGCAAACTGTGACACATATGCCTTGAAAGGGCCTGCAGGGAGTATCCCAGAACAAAGTCCACTTGTTACAGGACAAAGTTGGGCAACTTTGACCAGAGGTGCAACAGAGCAACATTAAGAGAGATGGCAGCTCCCCTATGCTAGCGCTTCTGGTTTTGATAGGAAGGCTAGAGGTGAATCAGGAACAGCTGAAGACGCTCTAATGCCAACAGCACCTCACACACGAGTGAACCCAGCCAAGCCCTTACGGCTGACACAGGCTTGGCCACAGGCTAAGTTAGCTGAACTAGGCCTTCCTCCTGCCCCGAAGTAAAACATCAGTCACCATAGCGGGCAGCCTGCCGCTCTTCGTGCCCCTCTAATCAATTTTGAGCCTGACTGTTGATTTCAGGCATCTACAACACAGAGGTGGAAGGGTACCTGGGGAAAAAGCTGAGTGCAGCAGAAGGCTTTTGTAGGGAAACTGCAGGTAATGAGGGCAAACCAGGGGAAAACAGGAGGTTTTCCTGTACAAGGTGCGGTGCGGGGTTGGTATCAGTGACAAACTTGGGTTGACAGCCAGAGAGAAAACAAAACTACGGCACACCGGGCTTCGTCACCTCAGGAATTCACAAAGACTGGCATCTTTTATGTGCTCATGCCCCACTCAATCCAGACTTTTTGTGGTACAAGGGTTGGAAAGGAGAGAAGGAAGAGGCCTAAGAGGAACTGGGTATTCCACGCTGCAAGACTCTGCCTGCAGCCCCAGCTCCTCACGCACGCAGCCTTTTCCACCGGGGCGCCTCCTCATGATGCCGTTTCACAAGGGTGCATGAAAAATTAAGGCTTCTGGAGCACACAGGTGGGCTCTCTCATCTAATAACTTCTCAGATATTACTACAAGGTCCCTTGCTATTTTCTCTAGAGCCATCTTATCCTACTTATTATTTCATTTCCTGTTTGTTCCCTTGCAAGAGCTTCCTTTTATTTAATTTCATGCACTTTGGCAGAATAACATCAAGCAATTAAACTGAGGCATATATAACGCTCATAAAAACACTGTAGAAAACTCCCATGTTCTCTACATTGCTAGAATTAATTCATGTTTCACAGATACAGGCCTACAATGCCTCTTTCATTCTGCACTTAACTATAATATCTACAAATGGGAGTGAAGTTATATAATTGAAGCAATATCAATCAACTAAACACCTAATTACCCACCACTTTCCTACTTTTTATCTCTCTCCTGTTAGATTCAGCCCAGGCATTGTGTGAATCCTGAGGCAGGAGAACTGCAGGAGGATGCACCGAGTGATCTTGGCAGGTTTCTTAGTGCAGACCAGACACTACATTTTTGTTCACGGTGGAAACTGCTAGAGAAACTACTTTTTAAATATGGGACTTCACCAAAACATAAGCTTTAATTCAGAAACAAAATACATTTGTTGCCCTCTCAATTGCCGCAGTCACTGACATGAACCAAATAAAATCCAGCACAATGTCATCTTCCTTGCTCTGGAGACAGTCTGAGTCTTATACATTAAGCATCGAGCAGTTCATCTAATCAAGTCAATTCAGAAACTTAAGCAGTAGAGGAATCACAGAAAAAGTTCTCATCAATTTAATTCCATGATGAGCTTCTTAGGAAGACCCAGTTACATTTTTCAAGCTAGATTCCAAACTGCTGAAGTGCTCGCTGTCCTTCGTTCAACTGGAAAAAGCTTGGACTTTATCATAGAGTTCCTCTTCCAAAATTTAGAAACATAATTAAGTAGCGTCACAATAAACACAACATCTTGGGAACAGAATATTCAGAAAGGATATGACAAACACAACTCAGAGGCAACAGTTAATAAAATAAATATCTGGTATCCATTTACATGCTGTAGTCTTCCTTGTGACTATCTTACTTTTGAATTGGAAGTCCTAGATGGTTTCTAGTTTGCTGCAAAAGTGACTAGAGACTAGGCTCATATTCTACCTGCATGTTAGATGCTTTATTTTCTATTGTGACCACAGATATATCAGTTTTGTTGTTGTTGTTGTGGCTGTTTTTTGGTAATCCATTTCAAACCAAATATTCATTAACCTTCACACATGGTCTTAACCATACCATTTGACTTTGTTTTTATCTCCCTCTGCTTCAACACCTCCTCAGATTACTCAGTTTAATTCTCTCATCATAAACAGCCATTAGCATTCAGGCTTATTTTATTTGCCACCTCCTCATGGATTTCACCCACTTAAGATCTCCCTTGTGGTTCTTCAAACCTGAAGCCGGTGCTTCAAATTCATGCTACAAGCATCAGTGTGACTCACATCCCAAACAAGTGTTAAAATGCTACACATTAATTGTTCATTATTTCTGACAGCTCTGGAGAGTCTTAACATTAAGAAATGGTCTCATTTTAATTTTGCTCCTCCATTACATAGCAAAATAAAAAAAAAAAAATGAGACAAATAAGTGAAGGTAAAGATGATGTTCTTTTCTGTATCATAACAAAAGAGGCACAGTAAACAAAATCCAAGTTTCTAATTGCAGACTACCAAAAATGGAGAGGATACTGTTTAAATATAAAAAAGAGCAACTGAACTTGGCACAAGAAGAATTCCTTGTCGCAAAACACCATATCCCCTCAGCCAACTGTTTAAGAGTAAAAACAGAAAGTCATTTACATGCAGTGTGAAACATCCTTGACTATACTGTCTTTAAATAGAATAAATATGAAACTAAAGACTTCATAGCACAAGCAAACCTCTGTCCAACAGAAATAAGGTGCACCTTCCTTCTGGGGTGGTGGCAACTACAGTAATTTATCACAGTAACATTTCTTAGGCCCTCCTGATGCACCATACTTAGCCAGCATCACAAACAGGTTATTAATGCACAGAAACTGCAGAGCTGAAGCCAGGACTTTAGCAGTAACAATTCAGAAACACTGAGCAAAGTAGCAGTACCTCTGTTCCCAGCTGATAAATCTGACTTTTATGAATGTTTGTGACACTGGATCTTCACTGCCTTATTTCAGCTTATTAGTCAGAAATATGCTGCATTTCTTCAAGTAAACAGAATAGCACACTAGTCTTTAGAAATAAAGAGGAAGCTCAACATGAGCCCAGTGATAGGTGAAGAATAAAAGCCATCATAAAGAAGCTAGGAAGAGGAAAAATGGTTTTAAAAATAACTTTTCAGAATGGCTTGTGATGAAATATGCATGTACACGGCCTTAATCAACATTATTAAAGTACATGAACCCTGAATCATTGCTTCTGCTTTATTTCATTTGAAATATGAGTGTCTTCTTGTTTCTGTTTTAATAAGTAACTGCCATTGTCATTAACAAATAAATGAAAACCAGTCCACAGAAAGTCGGGAAGAATCAGAAAAAAAATGTCCTTCAGATATATGAAAAATCACTTCTTTATGACTTCAGACATTCTGCTTTCCTCTTGTTCTCAATCCTTTGAGCATATTACTAAGCAGCAATGCTTGAGACAGGTAGCAAATCTGGAATAAACTAAGACATGACTGGTGACAGATGGAGGGTGAATACATATACCCCAGCTTCAAGCACCAGAATTATGTACCTGAACTTCCAAAATCTGCAACTGAAAAATTCTTCAAAGAACTACATTTTCATTTGCCCCATAGAGCACTGTCTATTCACAGCCTGTAGAGGGGGCCCAGAAAGCTCTTCAGTCAAGCCAGTATCTCTGGCAAATGAGCCAGATGGAGGAAATACATCCACATATGTTTCTCCTGACTCTTCTGTAATGCCTGGAAGTGCCAGTCAAAGCCCTCTTTGTGCTACAGCTGTGATGCAGCCATGAACTCAACATCTCCAAACAGCTTCTACTGGACAGACTGCTACTATAGACCCAAACAAGCAACCCAAAGGCTCAGCAGCTGAACATCATCTCTAACACATGACTCAGGAATGCTGTCCCTTCCTTTGGCCTTTTTCTCTTCACTGAGGTTAGTTCAAGAGTTTCTGTCTCTTTGAAAAAAAAAAAAAGCTCTTACATAAGTTAAAGCTGTTAGTGAAATCTCTACCACCTATTGGGATGCTTTTCACTCTTCCACCACAGCTAGATGGTACCAAAACTAAGACCACCTTAGAAAACCATATTCCCTACGGCGTCCACAAAGACATGCAACTCATTTCTGCTAGGAAATCTGAATGACCACATTGTTTCCACTGTATTCAGAACTGAGCATTAAGCTCACTCTCCTTTCCTGCACACATCTGTTTCACACACCAACCCAACCTTGAGAGAAAAATCTAATCAAGTTGAAACTGCCAGGAAACAAGAAAAAGGTGATGAAACTCTGAGGACATGCTCAGCTGTGCTCTAATAAGCACTGAAGCCTAAGAGAGCAGAAATCAGAGAGACGGAGTATTCAAAAATACGCCATTGCCTTCACTTCTATTTGCTTTACTTGTATTAATTATAGTTATTGTTACAAGATACAAATGAGCTGTTAGAAATAGCTCAGAATCATGCAGATACATTGAATTCTGGTCACATATAGCAATTTGGATTTCTCACCCTACATAATTAGCTTTTAGGCCACCTGGCCTTATTCTCACTATTGCTTATATAGACTTTTACTGTTGGTGCTTCTTTTTTTGTCATCCTGGTAACTCCTTTAACCCTTAAAAAGTGACTTGATCTGAATTTTCAGCAAGTAAAAGCAAAGCAAAAGTGTGAATCTATCCTAAAACTCCAAGACTTTACAGATCTGGGTCCAAATGTAAATTCTAAAGCTGCCACCCAGGCCCTTTAAGAACCTGAAGCTTCCCTGCTCTCTGCTGCAAGGTACATGAACAACCGAAATTCTGACAGTGCAGAAGCTGGTGTCAGAAACTATGTCCGAGTTCTGGTGGAAGCCACCAAATGGACTTGCTGTCAACTGAGCTCCTTCACAGGACTGAAACCAACGTGCAATAATGTATATGTATTTACCACACAAAGATGGCAATCAAGAGAGCCTAGATGCTGCGAGGGAGACTCCTCCTTTTGAGCTGTGAGGGACTCTGTTCAACCCAAGTCAAAGCCCTTCCTTTAAAAGGAAGGACAAAACCTTGCAGAGAACTCAGCCTATGGGACAGTGGCAGCCCTACATACGGTGATACAGCCTGGCATACAGCCCCCAGTTATGTAGCCAGCAT
The DNA here is from genome assembly GCA_032273925.1 of Rhynchotus rufescens. Taxonomy (NCBI): domain Eukaryota; kingdom Metazoa; phylum Chordata; class Aves; order Tinamiformes; family Tinamidae; genus Rhynchotus; species Rhynchotus rufescens. The sequence goes on from JAVCKT010005447.1 coordinate 46,661, forward strand.
TTTGTCTCATGTAACATGGTTACAGCCTTAACAAGAAGGGCTATTCTGTACAGTTGTCAGACCTTGACTTAAGCAGGTAATAGTTTTCCCATCCTGTGACTATTTTAAGGCATTAAAGGCATGGTGAATAACAATGCATTCAACAATTACCAAAAACTTGCAACAAATGCAGCATTTATGTTGAAAAAGGAGAGTTTTACTTCTAGTCCCTGCTCTGCCATATTTGGAAATACCAAAATATTGACTAATTGATCTTTGGGTTTGTCCTGCAGGGGTTCCACTGGTTATAGAGTAATTTTCTGTCTTTCTTGCTGCATCCCCAAAAAAGACCAAAAAACAAGAAAACAATATTCTCTGGCTTAGAATAAGGCTGTCTCACTATCATGGAGTTCAAAAATACTCAAAAAATGGCTTAGATGGCTTCAGATTTTTCCGTCCTCTCTTGTCCTTAGCTCTATTAGCTTACTATTTTCACAGTGAAAACAAATAAACCAAGACAAGGAGAAATCATTCTGCAGCATCCTATTTCTTTTTTCACTTATTCTTTCCATCCCTAAAAACCAACTTATTTTCTGCTGAATACTTCCTATTTTAGATTCCCAGCAACAATGATCCCCCCCAAAAAAAATAAAAATATAAAGCTCTTTAAAATGCATTTAATGCTATATTGTTTCACATAACTCCAAAATGAAATCAAAATTATTTTACATCCTTTCAGTGTAATGTACAGCAATGAAAATGTCTTTTTAAGAGGTTTCTTCACATATGACTTAAGTAGCTATACAAAGCCAAAGCTGTGAATTGCATAATTCAGGTTGTTTTGTTTTTAAGTGAACTATTCAGCTCTTTCGGTGGGTCAATGTCAAGCCTGAAGTTACTAAGTAACCTGGAAGCCACAAACTCGCCATAGTGCAAAGTGGCACGAATACAAAAGACAGCTCTGCCCTCTGCAGGGCTTATAAGGTATTAACTGTACCATAGTTTTTAAAAAATAAAAAATTAAAAATAAAAAAAAGGCAGGAATTTGGAAGGTTGTTGAAAACACCTTTAAATCAAAAGGTCTGCCTTTTGTCTTTCCTGCAGACTCTTTTATGGGAGGAAAAATGGAAAGCTGCGCAAAATGCGTGGCGCTAGGCACTAAAGGGCTCCTTTTAATTATTTATTGAGAATCCCTGCGTGGCGCTTGCTAAACAGAAATCGCATCTTTCTGCGAGGAGAAGTTAAAAATCAGACAAGACAAGAGCGGCGATGGCAGCACGGCCAGCGCCATGGCGCCCCTGCCCTCGCGGCGGGTAGCGCTGCCGCCCCCGCCGCCTCCGCCCCAGCGCGGCCGCTAACGGCCGTAACGGCCGGCGCCGCGGCCGTTGGGCGGCGCCCCGCGCGGCCCCTGGCCGCCTCCTCGGCACGGGGTTGAGCCGCTGGCCGCGGGCGGGAGGAAGGACCGTGGTGGGGTTGGGGGGACCCAAGGGCGATGGCCCCAAACGACGGTGAAACGCTGCCCAGCCTGCATGGGTGGCAGTGGCCATCCTGGCTGCCCCACAGCCTCCTCGCTGCCCTGTGCCCAGTGATAGGCAGCGCCACTGGTCCCCTTCCCTGACATGTTTAGCTCTGGCCATGCCCGTACCTTAATGGCATCTGCGCTCACCACACAACTCCCTGGACCTTTATTTCCATTGAAAACCCCTCTGGCGAGTCCTCCCAAGTTTTACTAGTGCAGCTGGTTCACCCTTAGGGAGGCCTATTTGATGCCTCCGGCTGAGGTATTACCAACAGCCAACTGTACCGCTTTCTCCTGGAACTTGTGGCATTATCAGAAAGACCCAACAGGTGGCTGAGATAAGCGTATGGGTAGAAAAGTTTGCTTGTGCTTAGCCTTGGTGTGATGGAGTGGATGCTCACTGAAAGAAGCATTTCAAGGACCTGGAGGACTCCTATTATCGAATCCTCAATGCAGTGACTCAGTGTGTGGCAAGGGCTGTAAATCCTTTGAGAGTTGTTTTTATTCTGAGATGCACTTAACACACAGCAACAGGGACAAGAAATGTCTCCATCTTTTCCTCTGCACCTGGAACTAACTGCTATTAGCCAAGCTTTGTCATCCCTAGGCTACGTTCCTGCCTAGCAATTTACTAGGAAAAATGAAGGCCAGAAAAGAAGCTTTGGTTTAGAAAAATATGAAACAGCTGACCTCCTGTGTAAGGGAGACATTAAAAGGATTTTTCTAAGCAGGTCAATTGAGAGGAGCTTTTGCACTAGTAGTTAAGATTTTCTCCTCAATTGCAACTTCAAGGTCCCCATCTTCAAAGTGGATTAGCAGGTGAAGCAGGTTAATTGCTTGGTCATCAAATAGGTCTATCTCTCCCCTTTTCTTTCTAAGAATGCTGTGCTCAACAAGGACAGGCTGGTTGCCAGAGCCCAGCTTCAATCCCTGGCAAGATGTATACACCACGCAATGGATCTGAAAGAAGGACTCTTCATCAGTAATGCTTTCCATTCGGAAAGGAAGCCATTAAGCTAATAAATGACATCAAAATTGGGACTCCAAAAAAAGTCTTTTAGAAAGACAGATCTCCAAGGTCCTGTTCAGTACTCCATCTGATAACTGACGCTATGGATGTAGAGACATAAATGCTTAAAAGTTACAAGTAAACCAAATCATTGGTACAGAGACTGAGGGCTAGAAATGACCAAGGGCTAGAATTGAAATATTTCTGTCTCTTAGTCTTAAGCAGAGTGAAACATTTTGACACAGATGGCCTATTAGATGCAGGACGAGCAGAATGAGGCTGTGCCCCGCACCATCTCGGAGGGCAGATCTGGCAGTGGGGCTAAATGCCTTTGAGAGGAAGAAGGTATCCAGTTGTTACAGTCAAGGGTCAGTTGCTTTCCCGCAGACCTGAGGAGCTGGTAAGACATCCAAACTCAAGGCACAAGTGTTTTGGACAGTCCTTCCCCACACTGTAGGAGAACTTGGAGGGTGAGCCCCAGCATTACATGATGTCCTCTAAAGGCCAGTTTCATGTATTGGGGTGCAAGGCTGCAGGCTCTACTTGATCCAAATTTGCCTTTCTTGTTAAGATGGTTACAAGTCTTCAGTAAGGAAATTACTACAGGCCAAATCCTGCAGACACTTGTGTAGCAGTGGTAGTTTAAAACACGTGTGGATGACAGATTAATTGGCAGATGAAAGCACTCCATTAAAGCACTATATAGGTCTTGCACCATTCTGTTTAATGAGGTAGGCTTGGATAATAAGTTATCTCAGCATTTTGACTGATAAAGATGATCAGAGATGAAAATTGCCACAGCATAAACTCAGAATTACTTCTACTGATCGTGGACTAGAAACAGTTTTCCTTTTTTTATTTGCATGTTTTTGCTCCCAAAACAGTGGTAGGACTTAACCCAAGACTCTCAAACAATTGGTCAGCCAATCTGAGACTTTGGGAAGAACTTACTTTCAGAAAATACAGCTCACTTTCTGTAACTTCAGTATTATCAAAAATCATCACCAGTGATAGCAGTGAGAGCTCACTGTTCTCTGTACATTCTGTACACTGCGCTCTGGTAACGCAAATTTTTGTAAATTAATTCTGAAACTCTTTTACCCTGTATTAGGTAACATATTTTTTATAAGCGCAGAGCTAAAGAACATTCCACTAACATGAACACAAGAGTTGGAGATGGGAACTGCCTGTAGATGGCCACTGTAGAAGCAAAGGGAGAGCTGTTCCTACACCAATTCTACTTTTCCCACTACGGTTTGTCCAGGTCTTCATTACATGATATACTTCCATTTAGGTGTGGATATTTAAAGTGCTGCTGGACACACTTAAAGAATCTACAGTTGTTTTCCCTTTGCTCTACTCATCAGTTGTCTGAACACTGAAGGAGAGAGAAAAAGCTGTAAGTTTTTGCAGATTGAGTGGAGGTTTTTAAGCTTGCTACCAAATGGTAGGCACCTTCTGGACCAGTGAACCTTAGGAAGAACTTCTCATCTCCCCTCTCTTTACATACACAGAACTGCTTTTGAAGAGCAAGACGTTTTTCAAATGCAGATTGTTACATCCACTGCTCTATAAATGCTTTTGATGGTTTATTTGGAAAACATTACTACTTCTACCTGTAGGTGAATTGCAGGGGGAAGAAATGGAAATTCCACATAGGAGCCTGTAACGTGAGGGTAAGAGGGAAGGTACTCTTTCCCTTCCTTCCACAAGGCTCATACCTAATTGTCCAGCTTATCACAAAATACTTCACCATTTTTATTCCTGCCTTTCACTGTGATACCTTGTCATAGCAATGCCTGGCAGTAGATGGCTAGAGTACAAGCAGAAGATTCTTTCCATAGCTCATTATGTAAGAATTCATTAAGCTGCATCCCTCAGCTGCTCTGCACAAAATAATATAAAAATTTCCGTGAGGCCAGACCAAAAGGTTCAGCTCCTGCCACAGGCCAGTGACAATCACAGAGGCCCAGGGTGCTGGTGGGCAAGCACCTAGTGCTGCTGCAGCTGACAGCCAATGTCCTCAGTCATACACAGTAGCTGTGTATCTAAATAAGAGGTGACAAAGGGACAGTTTTTCCCTCTGAACTTTCAGCATGGGGGAAGTAGTGCGTAGTGATGCACTCTGTAAAGCATTTGCTTCCTTTTCATCTGCCCTGGGGTAGAGGGCATATATCCTTGTATAGATATCATATAGATAACATAGATCCTTGTATAGAAGAGGCAGTAAACAATTCATCGTCAAGGTAGAAAGGCGCAGTTTCTATGACCTCCTGCTCACCAGGTGGCAAAATTATTCCTGCATACAAACCTCTGCTTTAATATCATTTTTTAGCTGCAAACATTATCTCAGTCATAACTGCAGCAATTTCCAACTTGGAAGAAAATGTACATCTGTTCTTTACTCCAAAAGCATGAGGCAACAGAAACACAGCTGTGAAAAGGAGCTGATGCTCTAGGTAGAAATACCAGTGGCAACTAAAAGAGTGCTACTGAATGAATAAATAAATAAAAATCTAGAGATCTCTCTAAATTCTTTGGCTCTAGGAGCCTGCTGTGATGTAGCACAACTACAATATAGTTTGTTCTCAGTAAAGAAGAGGTAACTACAGCATTTTGTTCAGAAAGGTTAAAACAAACTTTATTTTACATACAAATCAGATTTGTTTATCAGGCAGGACACACCTATTGTGTCTGTGTAGCATACCATACAGTACATCATGACTTGCGCTGCAGCAATCCTGAGATATGGAAACAATCCCTAAAAAAGAAAAGCTTTTCTTTTTCCATCCATTCTTGCTATAATTCCTCCATTTGGGCGCTAAGGAGCACATCAGACAGTTGGAGTATATCAGACAGTTGTGAATCAAGAAAACAAGTTATCTACAAGCCCAATACCCAAGATACTTAGTTCAATTCCCTGCTGTCATCTGGGTATACTAGGAAGAGCACTTGGGGAAGACACCAAGAGATTCAAATATGCAAAGTTACTTTGTTAGCATTGCAAAACATGTTGAAGAACTGTAAGATACTTCTGCTACCTTCAGGTATTACAGTCTTGAAGAACTGTGGCTAGTAATGAGTCAGTTCAACTTACACATTTTACAAACTCACAAAAATGTTCCCTACACTTTGTGTTAAGCTACTGAAAATAATTTTAACTTACGCAGCTTCCTTTTATCCTGGTTATACATTATTTAGAAAATATTTTTAAAAAGCTTATGAAAGCAGTAGCAATAAAACTGCAGACATTTTAAATCCTGTTTGCAATATTAAAGACAGCATGAACATTCTCATTTTGATACAAGAATAGTATTTGTCATTGATTGGCATTTAGAAAAATAAAGTATCAATCCTTTCCTTAAAAAAAAAGTTACAGGAAAGATAGAAAAGGTAGTTTTCAACAAATAGTTACGCTGCAGTTTTACAACATTTCAAATAAGTTACACTATATACTATGGCTTTGCCATTTAGTGGAAGAGTGCCATGACATAATTAAACATTAGCTCTACCTAATTAACTCAGTTATGCTTCCAGCCTTTTCAAGTTTTAATGATTATTTGTTTGGGGAGGTGGAAGTGGGGGAAGGGTCCAATATTAGTGGGAAAATTAAGAGCCCCCCAGAAGAATTTAATGGCAAGAAGCACTTGCAGCAGAGGCCTACCAGAGAATTGTCAGTCGGAGTCTGGATAATCTCTTGGCACTACTAAAGGGCAACCAAAACCTCCTATGGACTTCAGCCAAGCCAGGACTTCATACTGGCCTCTGCTTCAGAGAGGGAAACGTACCCACCCGGCAGCATTATGCTCCTGGGCTCCTGATTCCTCCTCAGCATCACTTGCTGTGTTAACCCGACAGCTGAGGCAAGAGCTGGCTTTGGTGTGGAGCTCATCTAAGGGAAAGGCTGCAATACTGCTAAAACAGCAAGCGTCAGAAATACAGCCCAAGGGTGATAGGCCAAGTTTTGACCACCACGAATGCAAAGGAAGAAAAAGATATCTGAGTCAAAGTCTGAAAGATCCCACTTATACAATAATATATTATTAATGGCTGAGTTTACTTACATTTTGAAGGTTAAAGCTACATTCAAATGGGGAAAGTTATGAATATTCAAGTATATGTTAATAAAAGAATTCTAGTTTCACAACTAAAGCTGTAACAGACTTTCATCGTGTGGTTGAGATTGCATTTTCAGCAACAAAACTCATGCAGACAAGTACATTTCAGAGTTATGAAAATAAGCAAGATAATGGCACTGAGTCTGGGAATATTTCTGGAGTTTTACTCGGGATAGAAGAGTTGCCAGCTGGATAGAGTTGTATAGTTTCCAGCTCCTTAGAAACAAAGTTATTGCCATACCGAAGATGAGACTTCTCCCCACTTATTCTCCAAAAGTATCTGCAAAGCTACCTAAAATGATTGTTTCTGACAATAGTAAAATGAAGAAACAAATAGGAAAACAGGTCTCTGCAAGTCATATTAAAGATGCATTTGTCCTCATTCATTTCGTTTATAAAAAGGCACTTCACATACCTAAAACTCTGGTAAGGTATTTCTCCTTTTAGGTTTTTTTTTTGTTTTGTTAAATGGATGTATTTCAAGGTGGTTACTGTGAATATGTGAAAATTTTTATACATTATTTACCTATAACAAACTTTAGAATTAAATATAATATCTTACACCATTTATTTAGAAGAAAAGATTCATGTTCAAGATAGTAGCAGATCTTCATACAGCATTTCAGTGATGATGATCTGTCATAAGCAACAAACGTGGCGAGTTCACGCGAATAACATTTAGCAGTGTGAATCTTTCAGAAGTGAGTCCTCAGTCTTTTGTTTTCTTCTCGTAATCTCTCAATTTCAGCTACTAAGCTTTCATTTACAGAGTATCTTTCAAGTAAGGCATGCATTTCATTCTAAAGAAAAAAAAAAAACCACTAATCAGCAGCAATAAAGTTTCCCAGTTCTATCCTATCCATTTTTATAATCCTTTTGAAAATTAAGCAAGCGAGATAATACCATCTTTAAACTTTGGGTATGAAAAGTGAGATTTTGTTATGCTGACATACAATATTTTGATCATTAATACATTGGTGAATATTTTATCAAAGCATATTTCACACGTCTGCAGGAAGAGACTTTATTAATGCAGCTGCCACTAAAATTTTCAGTCTTTTTAATGGAGCCCAAAAGAATAAAGATTCATGAAAAGGTAAAGGTAATGAACAGAGCACAGTTCAGCACGCATGCTGTATTGGGAAAGGACGTTTCCTACTTAAATTCTAATTCCAACATACCCGAGCTCCTGGTCTTTTCCAAAGGACTGTTGAATTTACCTGCCCTTAATCTTTTCACATCTGAAATATGGAATTCATGATATCTACTCAATGCATATGGTCCCTTTATTTATTGAGCCAAAAAAGAAAATATTTAGGCACATTTTCTCCTCCTGCACTTTGCATCTTCTAGTTCTTAATGAGCAAAATTGATTTTTGGTTTTGACTGAAGTTGATAGTCTACTACTAAAAATAAAAGTTGTGAATACTTCCTACTAAAAATAAAAGTTGTGAATACTTCCCGCACTCCTCTTCGTACATACCAGCTGCATGTGGAACTGTTTGATCATCTCCACTTGCAAATTCACAATATCTCGATGACATGCTTCTCTGGGGGGAAACAGAGAAAGGACAGTGCTTGGTTTTATTCAGGAAGCAGAAATTCTTCAAATGTCCAGAACTCCACACTCCATGTTCACTGCATCTTGAAATAACAGACTTAAAACTCTTAAAGCAAGAAACATACTCCTCTAACCAGCTTAGCTTCTGGAAGACCTTTTTTTTTTTTTTTTTCTTTTTTTCCTCCTCTCCTTTTACATTCTTGTTTATAGACATTCAGTTTGTTCAATTTTTGCATTGACAGATGCAGAATGCCCACAACATACATACCTATTTTTT
>JAVCKT010005449.1:0-11952 GCA_032273925.1 Rhynchotus rufescens
CGGCGCGCCCCCCCCCCCCCCCGCCGCTTCCCTCCCTCCCCACGCGCGCCCCGAAGTTGCCCCACGCGGGAGGGGGGCAGCGGGTTGCGTGTGTTGCCCCCCATCCCGCCGCCGCCGTTTGCCCCGTTCCCACCGAGTTGGGGATGCGCCGCGCTCGGGGTCCCGCGGGCGAGCGCGCTGCAAAAGCGCTCGGAAAGAGGGATTTGGGGGGGTGTTTTTTAGGGAGGCTGCCTTGGGGGGCAGCCCCGGAGCCGCCGCGGGGTCCCCGTGGCGTCTCGGCGGCCGCCGACGCTGTTACGAAACGCCGGGGGTCGGGGACCCCAAAGCGCACGAGGAAATCCACGAATCTCTCCCAAACGCCCCCCGAATCCGTGCGGAGAGGCCGGCCCGGCCGCCCCGCCGCCCGCCTCGCTCAAGGTGGGCGCCGCTCTCAATGACACCCAGTTAATAACAGCAGCGCTGCCCTTAACTTGGCGCTGCCCCGGTGGGCACGGGCTGCTCCCCGCCGTCCTGCCCCCGGCCCCGCTCATTTGCTCCCGAAATCCGCGGCTCTCTGTGTGGAACAGGCATTTTTGGACAAGCCCTTTGGCTTTTCCGTCGTTTTTAGGGGCGCCTCTTTGGCCCCCGGTGCTGGGAGGGATAGGGGCTGTTGACTCTGTTTTTACCCCTTTGCCCCGTTAACATCGGCTGTGCCTGCCGTGCCACCCCCGCCATTTACTCCTTCAACTCCCCAATTCCTCCTGAAATCCTCCCGATGCCCCCGTGCAAAAAAAAAGGCAGATTTTCTTTGCAGCTGCGGGAAGTTTTTCGCGAGGCTCTTTTACCTGCAGAACATTTCGCCTCGGCCTTCTCCTCGCCCGGGCTGCTCGTTTTTCCACGCTGCTCCCATTAACAGGGCCATGTTTCCAGCCCGAGCAGCCTCCTTCCACATAAGCCCCGTTTCCTTGCAGCACGTTAATTATAAGAAATTCAGCTCTCCCCGTGTTATCACTACGGGCCTGATCCTGAGCCGAGCGAGGCCACACAACCCCAAAACCAACAAGAAACGCTAATTTCTTAAAACCACAAAGCAGCAGCCCTAGGAAAGGGCATAAATGTTGCACGTTTGCTTGTGATGGCAGAGGACGGGCAGCGTCGCGGGCTCGCTCTGCGTAGGAAGGGAAGGGATGCGAGACCGCAGCCCGACCCGGCGCCGTTTTGCTTCGCTTATTCCCCTTCTGACCTGTTTTTTGAGCCCAGAAAATAAATAAATAAATAAATAAATAAATAAATAAATAAATAAATAAATAAAAGGTGGCGATGTGAGGGGTTTTTGGTGATGATGCTCAAGTGCTGGGCATGGGTTAATGCCGGCACCGCGTGCGGCTGCCCCGGGGCTCTCGTGCACAGTTATTTAATGGGACTAGAAGCACCTGGACAACAGCTGTTTATTGACCATTCTCCTCCTGTGAGCATCCCGACTGCACCCTTCTTGTCTCCTAAAGTTACCGGATAAACCCCAAGCCTTTTTGGAAGGTTGCAAAGCTCGGAGCCGAGCTGATGGACGGGCTGCTAAAATCTCCTCCAGTTTTCTCCTACTTTGGACAATGCAGCCGTGCCCATCTCCCAGGAATAATTCCGAGTTGTGATTAGGAGCCTTGTTTCTCTTTGCCGGTTTGCTCGGGGAGTCACTGGAGTCATTTTTCACCCCAGGACTCTCCGAAAAGCGGCTGCTTTGCATTTCTTTCCAGGCAGCCCCCGACCTGCGTCGCTCGCAGAGGCGGCAGCCTCGGTGATGAGGACGTTTTGCTTGAGGAGGAGAGAGGAAAAACAAAAGCAAAACCAAAAGAGCATGAGAAGGACTCCTTTGCATTGGGTTATTTATTCTGCGTTTGGGTGTTTATTCCTCCACTTAGCCGCAGGGATGTCGGTTGTCAGCCGCGGTGCGACGTGTTGATTCCTGCCCGTGCCCCTCGCCGTGTCCTTTCCCTCGCCTCGCAGCCTTAATCATCTCATGCCGAGCCAAGGGAGGCCACTTGTCCAACGGGGAATTTCTTTCTCGTTGAGGTTCAAAAAGCCAAATCCCCCGTTGGAAGGGGCTCGTTTGGGCAGTCGCCGGGGCTCTTTATTCGGCAGGGTCACGTCGGAGAACCGCGGCATCGGGGTCCATGGGATTCATAAAAAATTATAGCAATGGGATGATGGGAGTAATTAAAAAAATCCCCCCTCTCCAAGAGGGGGGAATCAGGTTGCTGCTTATTTTTCTTTTAAGCACCATCCAGCAAGATGCCGGTGGCCGCGTAGCGGCAACCTCTGCTTGCAGGAGATGTTGGGTGACGGGCACTATGGGCACACGAGTGGTGGCCCCTCCTCGCTTCCCTGCAAGGCTTTTTTGTTCCCTTGGCTCCGATGATATGCTCTTCTTCCCCGGCTGAGGCTGATGGTGCTGGCGGTGTCTGCTGGGGAAAGAAATGCCGGTTTGGGGAGCGTTAGATTTGTGGGATGCCCTGCAAAGGGAGCCCCTTCTCACCTGGGCTTGTAATTATGACCCCTCAGAAGCTGCAGGGGCTCATGCAGCATCGAGATGGACCTATAAAACTTTATCCATGAATTTATCCTGGTGTTTGGCTCCAAAAAGCCAGCAGAAAAGCTCTGGAGGGCTCAAGTGCCGGGGCATCGTCACGCCGCGCCGCTGGCCTTGTGCAATAAGCTGTGAAATGTAGACAATGGTTTCTCTCCAGTTGATGAAATATTCAAGTGGGATGAAATAAAAGGGAAAAGTCATTACCAAGCAAAATATTGAGCGAAATATTCAGCATGGAAGGACACTATCTGCACATTTGGATATTTACTTTTGCAGGAGCCTCTTGAAAGCAGAATGTGTTTCGTTAGCGAAATTATTTTCTCCTCTCTTGGGTGTCGGTAGCGCTTTGCTTAAGAGCTGTTCCTCTAATCCAGGCTTGATTCTCGAGTTTATTGTCGCATGGGGAGCAAGGCTGCGCAGACTGTTGTTGCTGGAGGCTGGGTTTGTATCAACAAGCCCTTGGCACCGTTTTCTTCGGGCTCAAGCGTTGGGTCTTCCAGGGATGCGCACGAGCTTTTCCCTTGATGCTGAGAGCAGGTCTATCCCTTCTGTCTCGTCATCATTTGGTCGCTTTAGCAGGCGGGTGTTGTCTATCCTGAATTATTGATTATTTGTAGGTGCACCCAAGTCCCCAGTAATGTGAGCCCTGTTACGTGAGCCCCTTCCTTGAGCTGCTCTGCTAAAGAGAACCAAGAGGTGCAGGAGGTCGCTTAGATGGTGCTTTTGTGCTGGGGACGTTCTTCTGTCGATATCCACTGTCCGAATTCATCTTCCAAAGAAGCCAGGACAAGGGGTATTGTATAAATATTTCACAGAGGCTCCCCTGTACAAGCCAGTTATGCTCCGGAGAGATGTATAAAGCTCTCACTCGTTTCATTTCCTCGGAATCGGAGATTCATGCGTCTGAATTCTCAAATCTATTAAATTTTGTGTAATATTATCTTCCTTGTTGTGGCTGGTGCGCATCTTGCCCAGCGCGGTGCAGCTGGAGCGAGGAGGGTTGTGCCCTGTTTCTGTCTGGGGTGTCGCAGCTTGGTTTTTGGCAGCTGTAACGTGGTCATTGAGAAAGAAAGACGCAGTCTTAAGCCAAGGAAAACACTTAACGTGCGACGTGCTCGGGTGTCGAGCAGCCAGGCAAAGCCTGGGTGGTGGTGGTGGTCGAACATCCTTCAGCTGCAAACTTGGTAGACCCAAGAGGAGCCAAAGAACCATCTCCTCGTGCCCGAGGGAGCCTTGTAGTTTGGAGGTTTGTACTGAACATCCATTGCAGAGTCATGTTCTGTGCCTTGGTCTGCAGAAAAATAACACTAGGTGAGCGCTTGCATGTGGACGTGTGCTCATGTGCTCCAGGGTCTCTGCAGGGACATGGGAACCCACGGATCCAGTGGAAAGGAACCTGCTGCAGCACCAGCCATGAGGGGCAGGAGGGGACAAGGGTGGAAGAAACAGCAGCTCCAGGTCTGCAAGCTGGAAAGAGCTGAGGAACATCCAAGAGGTTGGAAGACCCAGGGCCAAAGTCATCCCTGATGACTGCGGTGGGGGAGGCAGGGTTCAGCTAGGGATCCCTTTAGGGCCTTTGTCCTTCAGTATTTAAAGGTGGTAGCAGTTGTGGTTACTTCTTATTTTGTTTTTATTACGGACTGAAGGAAAGGAATCAATCCCACACACCTGTTATTTGCTTGTGCGTTAGCCCTAGTTTCTAAATAACTGCATTTAGCACCTGCCTGCTGTTTGACCTGGCAACAGAAACGTTTGACATCGATTCTGCCTTTTTGCCCATCATTTTAGGGCTAAAATGATCCCTTCTATATCACTTCTATTTTTTCCCTCTCTCATAGAATCACAGGACAGTTGAGGTTGGCCTGGAGGTCACCTAGTCCCACCCCTGCCCAAGCCTGGTCACCTAGGGCACGTTGTGCAGGATCACGTCCTGGTTTGGAAGGTCTCCAGAGAAGGAGATGCACAACCTCTCCAGGCAACCTGGACCAGAGCTCTGTGGCCATCACGGTCCAGAAGCTTTTTATATAGAGAAGATAGTTGTACACATTGATAAGATCCTCCTCAACCTTCTCCAGGCTAAGGAGCTCTCAGCCTCTCCTGGTAGGAGGGATGCTCCAGGCTCTTTATCCTATTAGGAGTCCTTTGCTGGATTCGCCCCAGTAGCTCCTCATCCCTCTTGTACTGGGGAGCCCTGGACACGACACTCCAGATGTGGCCTCACCAGAGCTGGGTTATTTTTTTTTAATAAGTTTAGTTATTTTCATCTAATTTTCCTTTAGAGAAAAAAAAAAATCTAACTGGCTTCCTCTTTCTCCCAGAAATGATGCTGGTGGAAGTTGTGTCTTTCTCCTTCTCATGATGCTGGGGACGTTGTGTCACAAGATGTGGCTCCTTCCATGTCCCTGGACACCCCAGGTGACAGCTCACAGCCCTAACATCCCTCCTGCTCCCTTCAACCTACTTGTGGAGCATGATACTGCTCTAATACCTCCTGTGGAGGCACCAAGGGGGTCTGAGAGCTGCATCTTGATGCCAATCTGGGTGCTGAGGTAGCTGATGACTTAATTGCCATCTTCCCAAACCCTGCAGTACCTTTTGCACCCCTCTGTTCTGACAGCCTTGCTTGCACCTCCTTTCTTCTGGGAGATTCAGGGTCATCAGGTTGGAGCTCAGATGGCATCTTGGGCCAGGAACCTGCACGGAGAACTGCCCCTAATGATGCCGGCGTGTGGGAGTCCTCCTGCTTTTCATTCTCCTGCCTCTTTTTGACACCCTTCCAAGTGGAGCCTCGCACTGAAAGCGTCGCTGCTTCGCGCGGTTCGTGAATGCGATCCTGCGTACGGAAAGCAGCCTTCCCTATTTCATAAGAGCCACTTAATAAATGTCACTTATTTGGTGACTCTTAGGTAACTGAGTGCATGGCCTTCTCGTCAGGAAGCGGCTGCCAAAGCCTGTCATGTTCTCTAGAGTCACAGCTGCGTGATGGAAGAGTGGGCTTGCTTTTTGTCCAAAAAGACGTGGTTTTCTAAGGGTAGCTTGCATAATACTTGACTCGTAGTTAAATCTACTTATTCCCATGTTTGCACTGTTTCAAAGTTGTTATTAGATGCTGTGAGGTAGCATTAGTGTGCCTAGAGCTGAAGTTTCTTCCAGAGAAAACCAAGAGGCTGCTGAGGTTAAAGATGCCGTAGATGGCCCCTTTTCTTGCCCAGGAGAATCAGGATGGTGCCGAGGAGCTGCAAATGAACCTGCTGTGGGCCATGGAAGAGATGTTCTGCTTTTACATAGCCTGAGGTTCCTGCAGCTCTGGGGCCGCGTGTAATAGGTGCACGTGCAACCTCCCCATCTAACAGCATGTGCCCCCTACATGGGTGAAGGATCCCTATCCAAAGCCTGGGATTGAAGAGCCTGGGTGGCATCGGTGGTGGAACAGAGCAGGTTCTCTCCACGCCGGAGCGGCCACCTTCCAAACCTGGGTGGATGGCAATTTGCTGAAGTGTTTTGGAGTCGGCAAAGGGCATTTTGTAGGAGTCCAGATCCAAACGTGCATTGGTCCAAGTTACTTACTGGGTATTGCGTTCACATCAATCTGACCTGCCTTTCTCATTTGGCTTGACTGCAATATTCATTGCAATGTCATTCCTGCTCTTCATTATTTCTTCCTACTGCTACAATATTCAGGTTTAGTATTTTCCTCCCCAAAATTTCTGCGTAGCAGAGTGCTTGCATTGCTGGCTGCGACCTGCAGTGAATCTTCAACACAGACACCTTCAGAATCTAGAAGGACTTTTGGTTTTGGTAGCCTGCTTATGAGCAAGGAAAACAGCTTGATTGCTTTTTTTGTTGAAATTCCTCTGCGTTAATCTTGCTGCGATGCCCCAGCTTCTGTCACTATGTGGGTCAGCAAGATGCTTGTGACCGAGATTAAAGGCAGGAAGAGCCTCACAAAGCCTGGAGTTGTGCCTTTGCTGAGGGGAAATCCACACCAGAGGAATTTGGCCTATGCTTTCCTTTGCTAGGCCCATCTTTCCGTGGTTCTCTTATCCCCAGTTGATCTTCTGGCCTACTTCTCATCACCTACTTGTTAAAGGGTGAGCAGCTTGTCAGCCTTGGCAAGCATCAGGAGCAAATCTTGAGGCTGGCTGTGCCTCAGGCCTCTTCCCTGAGAGGGTTCTGCCTTCACGGAGTCCTTTGGGCCATCGTTGTCCCTCACCCCTTTGCAGCAGGAGCATCTTCTCCTTAAGCCTTTTTCAATGTGCACAATGTGACAGGGCTTGAGTTTTCCCATTGCTCATTTTTGCCGATGACACTGGAGCTTCCAGGACTCAGGTATGTCAGCGGTGAAGCAGGAAACATACTGGATCATGTAATTCCTTCTCATCTCTTCCTTTGAAGGAACCCATGTTCTTCATCTTGGCATGTACTTCTCCTGCTAACAAGGCCTTAGATTCAATGAAACGTACTATGAAATACTATGCAATGTAGCCAGGAGGATGTGGGCTCCAGGAGGAATGCCATTCCCTCTCTTACCATTGGAATAACGGGAGCTGTCCTTGTGGGTCAGAAGACTCCTCTGCAGAGCCATATTCCCACCATTGAAGTCTGGTCCAGAGGAAGGTGAGAGAACCAGCTGCCAAAGCCTTGGTGGGCATCGGCACGGGGATTTGCCCAAGAAAGGCTCTCCTCAAAAATTACATTTTCTTGCTGCTGGTGCACTCATTTGGTGCTTGTTGCCTCCTCAAGGCAGCTACTTGCTGGTGGGACCAGTGGTTGGGGGAACTGCAGCAGATCCCGTCCATCACTCAGATGTTTATCCCTTTGCAGGCTATCTGAGATACCATCTGAACGTTCCCCGCTCCGTGCGTGTGTCTGAGAGAGGAATTCTAGAGACCATTAAGCTGGGTAATTTACATGCTTCTTGAGCCCGTGCCTAGGGAAATATATTTCACAGGTAATTTCAAATCTCTTGGTGTGTGGAAGAAGTCATTATTCTAAATAGAAAGGGGTTGGTGATGTCGTAAGACCCATTGAGAGGACCACATTAAAGACTTGCTTTTTTAATATATATCTTTTACAGAAAAAAAGGGTCCTGGGTATTATATCCACCGGATTTTTGGATGCCTGATGTTTTTGATTTTAATGTCAGCACTTATTTATAAAAGCCAAAAAGTGAATGATCTTGTAATCTTTGGTTTCAGCTGAGGATGTGATATGTGAGGGCTGGGAGAAGTGCCCTGAGACACGGGTCCATATGGGCCTGTCCCACCTTGCTGCTTGAACTAAGTGTAGGCATCAAGCTCGGTGTCAGGAGGTTGGAGGTTGTGATCCTGGCTCTGCTACTGAAAATATGTCTGGGTTTGGGGATATTCTTCTGCTTCTGTAGTTCTGTTCCTGAAAAAAAGGGAAATATTTCTGGGTTGGACATGTTAGGAGGCTGTGTGGATGGGTCCATTGGAAGTGATGTCTGATGGACTTCTGCAGTATCTGTGTCACGTTGGACCAGGTTATTGAAGTGTGGAGTGTGAGGGCAGTAATGACAACCCTCATGGAGAGAAACCAGCTCGTTGCACAGTGGTGTTCTTTGGGAGCAGAGGAGCTTTTTGGGTCTCTAGCACAGCCCATTTGGCTCCTCCAGCACAGCCCAAGGTCAGGCCCTTTAGGCAGGGAAGGCTGGATGCTCTGCCGATGGGAACGCTGATCCCGAGGGGCCAATGTCCTGGACCACTGTGTCAAATCTGGTGGTGCCTTCTACCCATGTCCACCAAACCCAACACGCTTGTCCTCCTTTTGAGAGGACATATCTGCTTTTTCCTACGGAAGGAGCAGCCTGGGAAGAAGGAGCTGGCGACACAGGAAAGGTGACAGCTTCCATAGTGCCTTTAACAGCAGGACAGTACCTCCATTTATTCCTCATCCCACCTCAGCGCGCGCCTGGAAGCCACCACAGCGAAGGGGCAGCTTTTAGGTGCTCATCCCCGAGGAGTGAGGTGACGGCATAAAATGCAGCAAATTAATTATTTTTTTGAAACGCTCTCCCACCCCCTTTTCTGCTTTCGTTGCTGAGAAGGAGCAATACAATGAGCAGCGTCGGGAAGCGAAGGCGACTGCGTGTGAAATAACAGGGTTCTGGCTGTTTGGCTGGTGAGAGATGCGATGAGTGAGAAGCGCTAAGTGCTTTATAATAACAATGATTACGCCGCTGTCTCTTAGGAGCCAGGAGCTTCTCAGGTGGGGGAAGCGGAGCGGAGTTGTTTAAGGTGGGGGGTTTAACTAGACGGGCGTCTAGCGACAGCGACAGCCACAAAGGCCCCGAGGAAGCGTCGCGTGTGATTCCGTGACCCAGCATCCCGGCGGATTCAGGATTTGCATGTTTAGAGGGCGAGGAATAATGGTATTAGAGGCCCTGGAAGAGCTCCTGGTCCTTTGTGGCGGAGGCTAATGGCATTTTGGCTTGGTGATGGAGACGAGTTGTAGGCCCAAAGCCACCACAGGTCCAGCTAGCACTGCCAGATGCCTTCATGTGGCTTATATGTTAGTGATCTGATCCATCCTTGCTTGCTTAGCCCAATATCGACTAGCTGAATCACCCTGGGAAGGCTGGGTGCTGAAAGGAGGCCCCCAGCATCCCCAGTTGCCATTTTCAGCCTTGCCTTCCTTGTGTTTCTCTGAAGCTCTTCGGACTAGAATGGCTCTTCTGGTAGCCACAACATCTCTGGGCCGGGTATTCCTGGGCGAGCAAGATCCCTTTGGGGAGCTCTCTCTTGCCTGAGGCTGTGGCCACTGCTTTGTTTGCCATTGTAGCAGGAGATCTCTGCCATATCTTCTGAACAGCATGTCCTGCGAGATGGTGGCAACGCAGGTACCTAAAACTCCACTCCAGCCACCAGGCCAAGGCTCTTCAAGGCTTCGCTTTGTATCTGGGTCAAGTTTACCCAAGCTCTCTTCTCCTAGCCATCTCCGATGTAGTCAAATGACACTTGATTAGCTCTCCAGGCCGTGAAGAAAGCTCTCCCATGCCCAACTGAAGGTGCAGATCCTGTTAGGAGCAGGCCTGTGGTCTGGTGGGGTAGTTCAAGCCTCTGTCTGGTGACGACAATTTCCTGGAATGAACAAGATGCAACAATCTACCCTACTTCTCTGTCTCCCTCCCGAGGGAGTCATGAATTATACACAGAATAAACAAATAACCTGATATGTCTGTCATTATATCATAAAGGCTTTTAATAATTCATGTGCAAAATCCTCAGTAAGACCTACCCTCTGTAACCCTATCTCCACAGTGGGGGTGGATGGCATCTTCTCCGCTCAGATTGCATCTGTGAAACGCAGGAGGCGTCAGCAAGGAGGAAGGTGTTTAATCTTAAAACTTATCTCTAATGGGCTGCAAAGCAGCGTGCAGGAATTATCAGCGGCTGCGTCTCCCGAGATGCCGAACATGACAAGTGGCTGCACTGGGTGAAATTTATCCAGGTAGTGTGCTTAATAAAACTGACACCTCTTCGCTTCTTTATTAATTCATTATGTTTCGAGTCCAAATTTGTGACAGGCGCCGAGATGAGGAGCGCAGGTCTAACGCAGTGCGATGAGAGTGCAAATACGGGAGAACCCCACGGGCTTCTGCCGCTCCTGATGCGCATCAGCAAGCGTGGGATAGAAATCTGGGTTTCAGGACGGAAAACAAGAGCAAAAAATCATGGCCATGTAAGAACGGGGAGAGGGAAGCTTGCAGGGAGCTTTGGCTCCAGACAAAGCTGGTAATTCCTTTGGATAGTAGATTGATGGTTTTAACAAAACACAGCTCTAGGAATGGGTGGCCCTTGCCTTGGGCTTGCTTGGCTGGTGTGACAGCCCTGGAGAGCCTTGCTTGTTGTGCTCCAAGGAGACATCAGAGTGTGTGGGCTAACTGGCGAGCCTGCTTGAGCAGGGAGGCTGGACTAGATGATCTCCAGAGGTCCCTTCCAAGCTCAAACATTCTGGGATTCTCATTCCCAGGAGCCATCTCCATCCCTGAAGTGGTAGGGGGTGGTGGATATGGATCTCTAGAAAAGAGAGGCTTAATTTATGCCTTTTTTAATGTACCTATGATGCTTCCCATGGAGGTCTTTACAGTTCTGGTGTCCTTTCTAGGCTGGGGCTGAGGGATGGCCTACAGAGCAGCGCTGGGCCGTTGCGGACGGGAGGAGCTGGCTGATGGAGTCAACATCTGCAACTGCTTTTGGAGAAAGCTCTCCTCCCTGTGTCGCTATCTGCAGGAAATATTTCCTGTGGCTGCTTTGCCATTTGTTCTTTTAATTGCTGTATCAACGAGAGGCATGTGCAGGAGCTTGATCAAAAGAATACAGTGAATATAGAAGAGTGCGTGGGGGCCTTTCGCGCTACTGCTGGGCAAATGCACCAGCTAACACATTCAGTGACTTTCTCCTCTTTCTGTCGGCAAATCCTCTACAAGCAGATTGCGGTTTTCCTCCAACCTACTCTTATTCTTTAAATTATTCACTGAATTATCCTTTGGCCTCCAGCTCCTTCACATATCAAATACTCAAAGGCAGCTCTTTGTAAAGTTTGGAATTTGAGATATTTTGATTGGACACGCGGCTGTCAAAGAACAGCTATCCTGGTTCTTTGTCGTGCGGGGAGGACATTTCAAGGAGGGTCCTGCCAGGATCTGCCCTGGAGCAAGTTCTATTCAGCATTTAATTAATAACTTAGGCAATGGAATAGGGAGAATGGTCCTTATTCCTCCTCGTGCTTGGTTTGACTTCTGCTGGTGCAACTGGTCTAGGTTTTGGCCTGAGCCTTGAAGGACGTAAATACCCAGAGCCGGTCACAAGAGTGGTGGGGTCTTTAGAAAGCAGTGCAAAGGAGGAAAGCTGGAGAAACGTGAGATTGTTTGGAGCAGAAAGGACTTGAAGTGCAAGAGGGACACCATAATGTTCTCCAGGCCTTGGAGGTTAAGCCAAAGAAGAACAAACTGAATGTTTTCTTATCTTGTGCAACAAGTGGATAGAAAAGTCAAAAAGTGGAAAGAGAAGTGAGATTTAGGGTGAATATGAAGAGGAAATTTCAATCATCTGACAAGACATGGGTCAAACTGGGAAATAAAAAGGTACTCTAGGGATGCTGGGATCGCCTCTAGTGATGGTTTTAAGGAAGGTTGGTCCCAATGCCTCACGTGGAAGGCTTAGGTGTTCAGGTGTCCCAGTTGAAGAATTCCCAGAGCCCCTGGGAGCCCCAGAGCCCCATTTCTATGACTGAAGCTCTCATTTTTATTCTCTTTGCCCATAGATAGGGTTCAGCCTCTGGGTACTGCTTTATCCAAAACAGAAACTGTATATGGATATTTATTCCTATTGCCTTAAACCAAGTTGGTAACAAGGTGCTGGCTGATG
>JAVCKT010005450.1:0-10826 GCA_032273925.1 Rhynchotus rufescens
AAAGGATCCACGTTCTCCCTAATCTTCCTTTTGTCCTTGATATATTTGGAGCTCTTATTATTTTTAACATCCCTCTCCAGATTTTGTTCCAAGCATGCCTTAGCTTTCCTTGCTGCATCCCTGCATATCCTGACAACATTCCTATATATTTTTCCAGTGGTTCTGTCCTTTCTTCCATATTCTATATATTGCTTTCTTCTGAGTTTTGCCAGGAGCTCCCTGTTCATCCAGGCAGATTTTATGTCAGAGTAGTAAATAAGCAAAACTTGGTTGAACTGAGAGAATCTATAATAAAAACTAAAAAACAGAAATATTCATACCCACACCCCCAGACCTGGCAGAAATTAGAGTTCTGTCATTTTTTTAATAGTATTCAAAAAAATTAATTTGAACTGGGCTCATTAAGTCAAATACTCTGATCTTGTAAATGAACAAATTATCTGCTCTTGCAGATGGCCAGAACTCTTCTGAAGTCAATGAACCTGCCTTCTAGTGGAGATTATTCTGTTTATAATAATAAAATTTTGGTTCTGAAACATTCACTGGACGGTTGATTCTACTGTATAGAATAACAATTAGAAAAAGTTAGAAAAAAAGTTAGAAAAACAGTTAGAAAAATCAACGTTTTATGGAACGTTTGACGTCATGAGTTAACTCTTTATAAAAAGAACCCTTCAGTGGTTATGTTTTGATCCTTTTTTTTTTTTTAACTATTATTATTCTTTGCTCTTTGAAGTTTTGCAGAAGATTAGATACTTTAGTTACCTTCCTTTTTTTTTTCTTTCTTTCTTTCTTTTTTTCTTTTCAGCAATTAGGAACAGCTGAAATTTTTATGTGTGGTAGGTTTTAGTTTTCCATGTTAAAGTACTGAGAATATTTTGATAAATATATCCAAATTGTGCTACAATACTCGACATCACAACAGGAAATCCAATGGAAAAGAGTAATATTAATAATTAATTATAATAATTATTAATAACAAAAATAAAAAGATGGGTAGCTGACCAAGGATTTGGAGAGCTGCAGCAAGATAATATATGAATAGACTGATATTTGAATCATACATCATCTCCACAGATAATCAGTTGGATTTAGCTTTATTTTCTTTCTAATTTTCTGGAAATAAAATCTCTGGTGACAAGGTACTGTAATTCACAGAGCCAGTCAATGACCTTTTGTTCTTTCCAGCATGGTTCAGTTGCAGCCCTTCTCAAAAATGATAGAAACAAATCGGCAATAGTTGTAAAAGGTTCCAGGTCCATTTATGTAGTTATGCTGGGTCCAGTGAGCTTGCTTTCAGCTCATTCCACTTCAGAGAGCTTACATGAAGGAGAAGTCAGTCCTTGGGAAAGGGAGCACTCGAGACCTCAGCTTAATGAACAGACAGATGGAAGTAATTTTAAATATTTTCATACAAATATAGTAATTATTAAAACATTAGGTTCTACTGTACCTTTGTCAATTAAATATAATCCCTAGTTACAGTCAAAATTCCTTGTGTAACAGGTGTTACAAGAAAATCTCACACCAGTTAAAACTATCTGACTTCACCAGTGCTGAGAGTTAAGTAAAAAATCCTCAAAGCTTCTGAGTTTTAAATCTAGATTTGCTTCACATTGCAGACTGAAGGTGCTTGTGAAATTGGAAAATAAATGGTAAATGGTAAAAGAAAATGTGAAAAAAAAAAAAGAAATCAAAAAATAAAATCAATACAAGCAATTTCACAGGAATGGAAACTTCACCAGTGCAAAGGAAGTGGAAAAGTACCTCAAAAGACATCATTCAAAAAATAAATGTCATATTCCTAAACATGAATGATGTTTTCATTGATCAACACTACGTAAAACAAACCTGAATAGTGGTCTGTGTTAGAATGCTTAGCAAAGGAAAGGTTAAAGGTGTAGTCTCAACAGCAGTACCAAATGTCTTCTCCTCTAAACAACCATCAGAGATTGAAATTCTGGCCTTGGTGGAGGCAGGGAGGGGATGAGAGTAGATATTTTTAGACATGCACTACGTTTAGCTAGCAATAAATCAGGATTCAGCAGTGAAGTGCACTATTACCAAAGACTTCTAGGTGACATGCATGGAGAGATGAAACACATCCTTCCACAAAATATTCTGGGAAACGTTAATGTACTGAATGTGATGGAGTTTGTTTCTAGAGAGAAAGGTTATATTTATGAAAGATAGCAAGTCTTGAGGTAGGTCTCTTTACAATAAATAAGCACAAAAGGCCCTGGAATATAGACCTCTAGTTTGTTGGAAACTAATCGGTGAAAGTAAATGCCTTATAATAGAGCACATTAGAAGTGAGATAAAATGGAATTAGAAATATTTTTAAATACCTCTTCTTCGTCCACTATGTCCTTGCAAAACAAGCATTTTTCTGGTTCAGTCATATCTTTTCAGTTGCTTTTCTTGATTGCAACAGGTTAACAGAGTTCTCTCTAAGCTCAGAAAAAAAAATGATCTTGTCTCTTCCATTGCTTCATCAACCTCAACTCCCAAATTGTCTACCTTAAGCAAAATCCACAGATCCGTAACAGGTCTTACTTCAGAGGACTCCATTTCACTCACAAAATGACGCCAGAAAAGCACAAGCAACAAACCTTCCTTTGGCTTGGGAACTGATTTCTTCTTTAGAAAGAACAATAATGTATACTTCCTACAGCAGTGTTGCCCATGAATAAGAAATATGAGTATGATTAAATTAGAAGAAATATATTTTTAGATTTGGCCTAGAATTAATTAACAGATCAACATTAAATTTAATGCCCAATTAAATTTAGTGCTTGATATACGATGGGCTAATCAACCTTTGTAAATGCTTCTCTGCAATGCTAGCTTTTTAATCTTGAAGTAAGCATAGTTTTTGTGCCGCTGGTCTGTTTTTCTTTTTCTGAGAAATATTATAAGAATACAATAAAAAAAAGAAATTTTACAAGAAGAGAGGCCTCAAAAATGCCTTTTATTTTGATTTAGAATATGGATAAATACTTAAATTGTTTTAAAATTTCACTTACTGATCAGTACAAAAATATATCAACTGAACATATATGCAGTGAAGGAGAGAGATCTATGGACACTGAATGGGCCTTCTGTGGCTATATGAAACCAGGATGGTGATGAGCAGGCCACCCAAATGTGTAGCGGCTTCTCAGTATGTGCTCAGAAGTGCTACTGAAATATCGAATTTTTCATGAGACCTCTTACACCGACCAACTCTAAAATACTCTTTGCAAAGTCTCCTCCCACTCTCCTGTTTCATTTGTTTGTAGGGCTTGAGTAAAACTTGAATTCAAGTGATGATTTGTGTGTGTGTGTGTGAATGTGTGATATCACCTCCTAACTTTGTTATTTAGACCTGTTTCCTCAATAATTGATATTTAAGTCAGAAATAATGTTAGTGTGCACAAGGTCTTGTTGGGTGAAATTGTCATATTCCAATTAATAAAAACCAAAACTATACAACTTCATATTTTAAGAATGCTTATTCCTGCATGCATTCAGCACATAAAACTGTCCAGCAAAGTCAAAATTCTTTACAAATTTATTACTTTTTCTTGGGTTACACAATTTGCCATGAGCTTGACTTTGTTTTTTGTGCTAACCACATTTATTATTCACAAGCATTTCCCAATGGTGTTGATTAAAATGATTAAAGAAAAATGCTCCTGCTCAGTTTTCTCCTTTCCCCTGTTCATTATGCCTGAAAGTTAGAATCTTAAGTTGTGTGATATTTTTTTAATCACTGTCAGGGTGATGTAAACATTAAACATCTTTCTATTGTGAAATACGAATGTAAGAAGATATGTGAAAATAAAAATTCGTAGCAACCATAAAATGCATTTAAATAGTGATTTTTAATGGAAGTCATAAAAAGTTTCATAAATACCCAGCTGTTGTCTGAATTCTCACAATTAACTGGACCTTCAATAATATAACCTAGAAATTTTCATTGGCAAAGTGTATATGTTTAAAAAGCAAGACATTCCTTATTGAAGTGGAATTTGTCCTTAAATATGGTGTAATCAGTGCGTAATCAAGTTAATGAATATATGCAAAGCACAATGTACTAATTTTTAGTTCTGACACAAAGGAAAATCTTTGAAAAGAGATGACATTTTCAGTGCTATATTTATTGCTTATCTAACCCAATCGCAGCCTAGCTCCTATGCCTGAGGGAAAGATCTTTACTTATGACTTGGCACAGTGTGAACTTAACAGATGGACAGTAGGGTAAGTAGCCAAAAGCTAGTACTCTATGTACATTTAGGGTGTTTGCTGATGACAAGCTTCCCAGACAGGAATTTTCAAACAGCTGTCCATCCTAAAGCTATAAACCCATGTTTAAAATGATATGTCACTACTAATTCCGCTTTGAACTATTTCCACGTCCAAAAAACAGTAACTTCCAAGCTATGAAAGGAAAGCTTTTGGCCTGGGTTTGTATTCTGCAGCGTGTGCGAGCTGTACCAAAAGAAACAGGGGCTTGAGTCTTAAAGCATTGACTTGGGGACATCATCTTCTGTTTGCCCCTGTGAAAAAAAAATATTCCCAACAAAACGCAGCTGAAAACTGAAGCCACTGGGACACATCAGGAAACCAGGCCAAGTAGAATGGTGTCATTTCTCCACAAATAGCTGTATTCATGCAGCAAACAAAGGCAGCTTAAACCTCAGAGTCCACGGAGGTCATCAGCTCCTTCGGCACTGTCGCATTCAAATGGAGTCCAAGGAGGCAAATGAGCTGATCATTTCAAATGTCTGGAACTGTCTGCAAAAAGTCCAGTCGCTCCCCGCAGCTGGCGTGCCGGGAGAGGCAAAGGATCACACACCAAGCTGATTACATCCGTCACAGTTTTGTATTATCTGCAAATATCTTTGATAAATATTTGATCTGTGACATTCTGTTTCTGGGAGATATTGCGAAGCTGGATGTTAACAAGAAAGCCTCTTGCTTGTAATCAGAGTGCAGCTGAGCATATTTGGAAGCTGCGGAGGGTATTTGTGCATCTCAGAGCAGCATGGGAATGGATGGGAATGCGGTTGTGTGGCCAGAGATACAGTGCGGCTCTGGAGTCCGCTAGTCTTGTTATGTCCTTGCTTCCAGTTTGCCAAGCCAGACTGGCCCATTCTCGCAACCTCTCTCTCTTCTAGGATGAACTTACTTACAAAATATCGAAATAATCTTTATTGGCTATTTAATAGAATTTTTGAGATTTAACAGCTTTTTATGCTCTGGGGTTCTGCTTGTAAGATGAAAATAGATTAGTGTAAAATAATTAGTTAAATTGATGATTAATAAATTAAGATTGCTCTGTTTGTGGAATATGTGCATTACGATTTTTCTCCACATGGTGGCACTGAGAAGTAAATGCGGGCCACTATCAGTAAGTGAATGTAGTAGCATTATATCATAACTGTGTGATATTAAACTTTCAATATAGAACCTTATTCTGAAGATTTAAGAAATAAATAATCTGAAAAATAATTATAATCTGAAAAAAATCCTGAAATTATGTTTTATTCTTTTTTTTTAGTTCTGAATAGTTATGTTTTTACAAATTCTTTTCACAATAATGTTTTTTTTTTTGAAAAAAATGCATGAAATAGTGGGTTTCTGTTTTTGAAGTAAATTAAAGCAAAAAAAAGTTATTAGAGTTGAACAATAAAATGTTAGCTTTTCTTTCTCTCAGTGACTTCCTTATACTTCAGTACATTTACTCCACAGCAGGTGCCTGAAAAGAGAGTCAGTTGCAGAGTTTAACTGATCCATGCAACAACACTCACAAGTGAGTTGCATTATATCTGAGACACACATACCCAAATTTCTTTTTGTTTAACCCAACTAAATAAGAAACAGGCAGTGATAAAACTGAGCAACATAATCTAACAGCCTCCATTCTTGGCTCTGCTGTGCCTAAATTCAGCATAAATCCCTTTAGCCTTTGGTGATGGTATTAGACAATAGTATGTTTGGAAAAAAAGGAGATGGTGGAACCATGCAACCACTCTCCAGCTTGCTCTTATCTCTCTTGTACGGGCATCTGCCTTAAAGGTAAGCAGGAAATCAGAGAGAAAAGGAAATCTGACCTTGGATACTGTGCATAAAGATTACAGGAAAAGCTTAATAAGAATGAAATAGTCCTAGTTTCCTTCAGTGTAGAGAAAATAAAGTCTGATAAAAATTAGACCAGTAGAAATATTAAATGAAGAATGCAGATGATAGGGAAGAGCTTAACACATTTTTAAAAGAGGAATATCTTGACTCTAAAAATCTCATTCAAATAAATAATACCTTGTCTCACTAGGGATCATTTTGAGCAGATTATATTGAAAATGACTTATTTTTCACTCACTTAAAAGTGTCTATTTTATGCTTCATGATGGAAAATAGCTTCCTTTTCCAGGAGTCTCCCGAGCATGCAAAAAAATGGAACAGGATGTTCTATCTTACATTTTTGGCAAGTTGTTTAACTGCTTTTGCGGAATCACATTTTAAAACCTTGACAGTGACTTAAATGACCATGGATTTAAGCTTTGCTCCTAACATACCATAATGTCATAACTCTGTTGAGCAAAGTAGTGATGAGCAAATTTAAGCAGTGCAGTGCATTCTGTGTGTGCATGTAGTCCCTCATCCCTCTTTAATAAGCATGCAGAGATATATATCGTACAAGACACAGCAAGCTGAAGAAAAACACCCCATTAATCTCTGCAGCAACTTGAGAGGTTTGTTTGTAATGAAATTTTGTTCGCAGTTCCTAATACAAACTGGTGAGTGTTTCCTATTACTTTTTAGCTTCAATGGAAGAGATATTTGATAGAAAACTGCCTTTTCACTCTCTGCAGGTCATGTATTCTGCACACAAATACAACCCTGAAATATTTTGCCTGCAGGGAAATACTCAAGGACAAAAGAGTCTGCTCTAACTTCACACTTCACACTTCACTCTGTTGGATATTTTTTTCTATATTTGCCTTAATCACTAATGGATTAAAGGTTATTCATGCATTATATGCACAAGACCCCACCTAATTATTCATTTAGCCTTTTAGAAATTTACACATAGACACAGAAGACCTTTAAACTGGTATTCTGAATTGCTTCTATATACAGCTGTGGTAATATCATTGACTGAGAAAAACAATATTTGGAATTGTGGATCTGCTTTGATTTGCATGTTCAGACAGGAACATTTTACGTATGCTCTGGGCTCTTCATTGCATATGCTCTTTATTTAATATCTGGAAATAGACATAGAAATAATTCAAAATAATACCACCACTACTTTGGATAAGTGTTTCTGTAGGAAAGAGAAGAGAGGTATAAACTGCAGTTGATATCAAGTTTTGGTTGTTCTGCTCAAAATATATAATGTTTAAAGAAAAACACAAAATGCAAAATAGCATTTTGTAAACTGTCATGCAATATTTTGCACTGATGTCATTCATAATTTTTGCTTGAGGTCATACAGAGAACAGCAGAAATACTTAGGGTTGCTAGGGACAGCTTAAAACATCAGGACTTTCTTACTGGACAGCAGAGATGAGTAAATTAAAAAAAAAAATTCTTAAATAAAGGAGAAGCTCATTTGACTATGGTCATGGACCGCAGTATTTATTGTCTGAGAAATTTCTGATGCTGTTGAGAATTTGGGCAAAAGGGTCCGTATCTTATGAACTTAACAAAAAGTACTACAAAACTTGTTTGAATATTTCCTGACAAAATGCATCAGCTTTTACTGTTCATTTTTCTGCACTCTGAGATGGTTCATGTGCTCAGGATGTATAAATAATATGATGTAATTCAGGTTATCAACTGCACACCATGAGTAATAAGCAATTTGTAAATAATCGTATTCAGAAAACTATTCTAAACAATTCACCTCTTGAATTACAATGAAATTCCAAGAAATTCAGAATCATTTGCAGCTCATTGGCCAATGAAATACATAACTATGGATATATTATTGTTGAGCTTTCTGGATAAATAAGTATAGAAACAATGGCCAGAGTCTGCAAGATGAATGTACCTCTTAGTACATCATAAGCAACCAAATTCAGGATATTCAATCATTAATAACACTCTAAATAATTTTAAAGTATTTTTTTTTCTCTCTCTGTGAAGGTAAAGTATTGTCATTATTTCACACTTAGAAGGATTGATTTTAAAATTACCCTTCAATTTTTTAGGTCTTGCACATAGAATTTTTTAGCATGAAATGTAATGGAATGGAATTACCTTTATTCTATAGTGATAATTCTGGATTAATGTTTTCATTTTTTGGAGTGCATAAATGCTTCTAAATTCAAGTTAACTGAAGCTTTGCAGATGATTTACAATGGAACATTAAGAAAGCGGACTAAACTGTCATTCTGGATTAATTAAACCATAATATAAAGAGAATTAATTTAGTGAGTACCCTCATTTTGCTTGGAACTAAAAACAAGAAAAACATAGGAATGTGAAACTATTTTTTTTCTCTCAGATATTCTTTTCTAATCCTGTTTAGATGCGTTAGAATCCCATTAATTCCCACAGAGGAACAGAAGTCTGCAGCTGTGTAGGCGGTTGCAGTAAAAATAGTGGTGAAACTACATTTGATGTGTTAAAAACAGATTCCACAAATCTACAGCTGTTTTAGTTAATGCAATTAAATGTTACTTTTTAAAAATATTTTTGTGAGTTTCCAGCAGATTTCAAGATCCAAAATACATTGTTTAATGAAGAATGTGAAACAGTGTTTTTCAAAGCATGAAAAATAAATCTTTTGTCTAAACTTTTTATCCAAACCATGTCCCAGAGCCTGTCCCTTTATCCATATTGAAATGGCATGTAGAGGTTTGTGGAAATAGTTGAGTTTATGTTGATATTGTTTCTATAGTAATTATCCTACAAAGAGAACTACAAAGATGATTAAGGGACTGGGACAACTCTCGTATGAAGAGAGACTGAGTGAGCTGGGCCTGTTCAGCTTGGAGAAGAGAAGGCTAAGGGAGGATGTTATTAACATGTATAAATACATGAAGGGAGATTGTAGGGAGGAGCTTTTCTCAGTGGTGGTCAGTGATAGGACAAGAGGTAATGGGTGCAAGTTGAAATGCAGGAGGTTCCATCTCCAGGTGAGGAGGAATTTCTTTATTGTGTGGGTGACAGAGAAGTGGAACAGGCTGCCCAGGGAGGTTGTGGAGTCTCCTTCTCTGGAGGTCTTCAAAACCCGTCTGGATGCCACCCTGTGCCACATGCTCTAGGTGTGACTGCTTGAGCAGGAAGGTTGGACTACATGATCTCTAGAGGTCCCTTCCAACCTTTAAGATCCTATGGTATATGCAAATATTTGTCCTCTACAAGAAGAAATTTTGTAAAGGAGGCCTAGAAGGAGCAAGAAGTAGAAACTCTTTAAAGTCTATACTGGAAAACAACCAAGGTTAAGTAAAGTGTGCAAAGCCAAAGTAAAATGATTCCTGGAGTCACTGCTGCCATAGGTCTGCCACAGGACTATTAAGAGTATTGGGGATTTGAACAGACCTGATCGTATGGATGAGCCTGTGAAGTTCAACCATAATTTAATATGAAGGATTTTCTGAAGAGTTCCACACAGGATTTTTTGGATGTATGCAGTTAGCAGGATTGTATCTGCTGAAATGTGCTTTCTGGTGTAAAAACATGAAATTACATTTTCTTTTCAGCTTACAAACTTGCCGCTTAATTTATAGATTGTTGATACCTAAGTGAAAGTTCAAGCACTTTGCACCATTCTTTCTGAGTTGGGCTGTCAACATATCATTGCTTAAACCCAGACAATTTCAGGCTTGCACAGATGTTTTTCAGATTAAATAGGAAGCATGGACTAGTTCTCACGGGATTTCAGAATGAAGGATAGTCTATAAAGGTTATTCTTGATTGACAGTATTAGGAAGATATATGTGAAGTATAGGCAAGTTCCCCTTTACCGGGGCCAGTAGCTAGAGCAACTACATAGTTTTAAATCCTGATTTTCTCAAATGTTCTGCATTGGGTGCTGGTAGAACAGCAGAAAAACCTTGGATTCCTACAGATCAGACTGACACTATAACCTGTAGGAAAGAGTGAATGTTTTATGCTGGTGTAAATTTTCATATATAGACCTAACAGCTACACTCTAGCATTTGCTTTTTAATTTTCATGTAGCCTGAACAGAAATTAACAAGCCAGGATTATATATTTAAATTATGTCAACAGGAGATAAATAGAAAGAGAAAAATAGTGTAAAGTATATTTTTCTTTCATTAAGAACTCTCTTAAGAATAAGCCTTTTCAGCCTAGCCTGCCATCCAGCCTGGAATCTTTGAGCTATTTGGTTTTGATTTACATTATCAGGCTGAAAAGAAGCTGGCTCTACTTGAGATTTTACTAACTTGAAGTAACACTAGAAGTCAAATCATCCTAAAAGCATTACAGATTTGTAAAGCAATAACTTTGGAAAAAACTTACAATGCAGTCAAGGTAATTGCGTATTCCTTCATGCAACTGGATGATTAAAAAGAAAACATTTGTTCACACTTCATTTACATATATTAAAGTTCTAGTGTAGCTACTCATCCATGGAATGGGCATATCAGGATAAATAAGTTAAATTTGAGAAATTAATTAGTAAAAGTAATTGTGCTTATTCCTGTAAATTAATGAATTGAAGCGAATCTGTACCAAAAATGTATGTTTATTTATCCCTAAAAATTCCTGTTTAGAGAGGCTTAACAAATCATGACTTTGAGAAAGTACAGCAAACTTAAATGGATTTATTGTAAACACATGAAAAATAAACTTTTGAATGACGT